>APFE031439425.1:99455-147747 GCA_000404065.3 Pinus taeda
AGGACAACACTTTTTTGAAGGAGAGGGGCATGTTGGGTCCCTATAATACTAGTGATTACCCCATTAATATTGTAATTGCATCCCTTGTAATATTGTTGTGCCCCTATTATTCCCATATTGTTATTACTGTGCCCCATAGAATCCCTCTATTTTTATTTTTTTGGCTTTATATTATTATTGTTAGGTCGACTGGGTTATATTGTGACTCATTAGACTCCTATATATAGAAAGGAGGTTTTGTCATTTGAATCATCCAAGAATTGTTCATTTATTTAATGTAAAGGAGGTTGCCCCCTCGAAGAGGCTGAATTCTAAGGTGTTGATCTATCTTTTCTATCTTTTCTTGAGCTGGTTTCATAACATGCTCCCACATTCTCTCTAGAATCATGCAATAACCTATCAACCTCTCTCGTGCACTTTCTCCCATCTCTAAAAGACTCTACATGAGTGAGTGTCTCCACTCCCTACTCCTCTGCATGTGGCTACTCCACATCATCTTGAGGTTCCTCCTTTGGAGCTAAAATCTTCTCAAATGCATGTAGATGAAGCTACCTCTCAAGTGAACATCTCGTGGCCTTCTTTTCATTGAATTTTACATCTTTGTGAACCATTGTCATCATGTTTGTTGGCAGGTACACCCAATAATTGTGAGGTGCATCATTTTACCCCATAAATATGCCCAACTCTATTGCTAGCTCAAGCTATTTTCGTGCATCTTTGGTTACATGGCAGTAGACTGATGAACCAAAAATATTGAAGTGTGCACATCTGGTTTCTTCCCTAAAAAGTCCTCTTCTGGTGTACTCGTCCCAAGAATTCAATGAGGCCTTTTTTTCTATAAATAAACAGTTGAGTTTCATGCTTTAGCCCACAAGTGTAATGGTATTCCTTGGCCATGCAACATCACCCGTGCCACTCCCACAACACTCATGTTCTTCCTTTCAGCCACCCCATTACGATGTGGTTTATGAGGTGTTATCAACTCTCGTTGAATGCCTTCCGATGCACAAAATTTTTTGAACTCATTCAACACATACTCTCCACCGTTATCACTCCTGAGAGCTTTAACTTTCTTGCCAATATTATTCTCGACAAGTGCTTCAAAGTCACAAAACTTAGAAAAAGTATGGTCTTTCTTTTGCATGAAGAAGATCCAACGCTTACGAGAAAAATCATCAACAAATATCACATAATATATGAGCTTGGTCGTGGAAGTTGTCGATAACAGTCCACGCACATTTGAGTGAGCTCGATTGAGGATTGTCTGTGCTCGACTGCCTTTGTCATGAAAGGAAGCTTTGGTGTACTTTCCCGATGAACACCCTTTTCATGTGTCTACCTTCTCTAGTGTACCCTTCGGAAGACCAGTAGAAATTTGTTACATAATCTTCAAAGTGCAAGTGCCCCAATATCCTGTGCCACAACTGACTGATGTCTCAACCCTGCACCTTTTCTGCTTTAGTGCTCAAGACACCATAATATTATACCTCCAACTTGTAGAGGTTCTTCACTCGAACCCCTATCCTCTTCACCTATCCTATGGCTATGTGATGAAGGAATGCCTTTCCCTTACTAAATATCACATCATAACCTCTATCCTCCAACATGGCAACATATGTTGATTTATTCTTCAAACCAGGAACATACATAACATCTCAGAAAGTGAGGGGAGAACATGAATCCCTCTAAAAGGTAACCGTACTGATATCAGTAGCGTTATGCCTACCATCGTCACCCATCACGATATGCATCTCGAGATCCTTCCCCTCCAAGTTACTGAAGAGCTCTTTGTTACTGGTCATGTGGAAAGAAGCTCCATTGTCCTGGTACCACACACTACCCATCATCGATGACACCATACAAGTGATGAGGATATAGTCCAGTTCGAATTGTGAAGAAAGAGCTTCACCTGTCACTCCTCCTGATAGCTTCTTACCAGACTTCTTGAGCAGACACTTTGTGGAAAAGTGTCCCAGCACATGACAGTGAAAGCATTGAAATTTCAACATGTCCTTATTCTTTCTGACGTGACAATAATCTGATCTGGAATGGGATGGCTTCCCCTTCCCTTTCTTTTCCTTACCCACTAAGGCACAATTCTCCTCATCATCATGCTTTGATGAGGATTCGTCTCAAGTGTTTCGTCAAATCTCTTCTTGTACAAAGTCAGACCACAATCGCTCCCACTCTAGTAGCTTCTCCTTCCCATTAACTGAGTCCTAGTAACTGTGCCAACTCTTGGGAAGTCCTAGAAATGCTAGGCTCACCAGATTATCTTCAACAATACTAATCCTGACACTTCCAAGCTCATCCCGACATTGGGTGAACCTAGTCAAGTACTTCAGAATTGAGTCACCCTTTTCCATTTTGATCTTTTTGAGTTTGTCCTTCAGTGACAAATTCCTGTGGTCACTATTATTTTGAAAATTTATGTCAATGCCTTCCACATTTTAAATGGAGTTTCCTTACGATGGATATTCAAGACAATTTGACCTCAAACTCCTTCTAGGATAATCCTTCTCACTTTTACAACACACTTGCTCCATTTAGCCAGATCTTAGCATTAGATGTTGGAGGCTTCAGAATATCATGATCTATGAATTCCTTGAGCTCGTTGTCTTCCATTACTGCATCTATCCTATCCTTCCAAGCTATGTAATTCTAGTTTCCCTCTAGGGAATACTCAATTCTCAAACAGTAGAATGACATATTGTTGTCTCTGAAGTATGAACCTACAAATTTGATTTCACCTACACAACAAACTAGAATTTTCCTCTTCTATATTGTCTTCAGCTTTGGTACCATGCAGATTTTTACTTGTAGATTCCACAACTTATATGATATGCTAAAACATAAGACAATAATATACTCTACTCAACAACGAAAACCACAATTGATCGGTGAAAACAATAAGCAGAAAAGGAAGAATTTAAATTGCACATAACACAATATTTCTCTAGGGAAAGCAACTAATCAAAACCCTGACTATCTATATTGCATTAACTAAAAGACCTGAGAACAAAATGCAATGCTTGTTTAACCCCAACAATTCCTGCAGAAGTACAATCTATCTCTCTACTTCACAAACCAGCTCAAGCCAACACTTAGCCAAATCTGCTTCCTGGCAAGCCCCTACTTCCTTGCACAATTCCTAAGAGAATTATCCCATATTTAATTGGGAATCCCTCACCATAACTACGCAATCCATCATAGGCCTTCTATTGATTGCATGCACCATCTCTACAACTCAGACAATTATACAACTGATAGTACATTGTCCATGAACTCTAATCTCAACTAGAACTTCCTCTGAACTGACATGCATGATTTATTTATGAGTGAATCTTTAGTTAACTGGTAGAGTAGCGAAGTTGCATCAGTGCTCGTCCCCACTACTATAACTCCTACTAGTTCCTCCAACAGTTGGAACTAGTTTAACTGACTATAACTCAGTTAGACTGAGGTAATTAATTACAGGTCAAAAGAACTCAACTTGGGCCACTAAAATTTAGGGATCACTCTACACGACTCTAAACAAACTTCCAACTCGAATTTACTAAGCCAACTAAGTCAAATTAACTTAGTTAACAATTACAAGTTGCTATGAGAATAGAATTTCGATTTAATTCCTAGTTTAATTCAGGGACAAATTAAATTAGAATTTCTTGTTGTTATTTTAACATCATTTTTCTTTTTAAGATAAACACAATGGTCATAGTGACATCTAGTATAACCTTGTTCAAACATAAACTTGTCAAATTTTAGATACCAATTCCTTGGAGCCTATTTTAAGCCATACAAGATCTTCTTCAATTCATACACTACTTTTTCCTTCCCTTTGACCTCATACCCTTCGGGTTGTTGCATATATAATTCTTCCTCCAAATACCCATGGAGAAAGGTTGTCTTTACATCTAATTTCTCAATATGAAAATCTTTCACTACCACTAAACTTAAAATAGTTATGATTGAAGTCATTTTAGCAATAGGAGAAAAAATTTCATCAAAGTCTATACCTTTCTTTTGTGCAAACCCCTTCACCACAAGTCTAGCCTTACACCTCTGTATACCTCCATCTTCTTCCTTCAACCAATAAACCCATTTATTCTGCAATATTGTTTTACCTGTAGGCAACTTGACTAAGTCCCAAGTTTGGTTATGCATCAAGGAGTCCATCTCTTCTTCCATGGCTTGATCCCACTTCTTTCTAGTTTCTACTTGCACTACCTCATATCTTTCTGGTTCACTAGAATCAATCAACAATACATAATATAATGAAGGACAATATCGTTCAAGGGGTCTACTTATCCTGGTAGATCTTCTAACACCACTTTTAGGTGTCTGAGGTACTTTTTGCTATTGTGGTTGTTGTTGTTGTTATGGATGTTGACCATTGTGATTTTTAGGCACCTTTACTTTTTTTGTGATTTCATCAAGCACTGTATATTTTTTGTTTTCATTTTCTTGTTTCTTTCTGTATATCTCATCCTCACACCAGACATTTTCATTGAATATGACATCTCTACTCCTAATGATTTTGTGATTTTCATAATCATATAAGCGATAGCCAAAATCATTAACACCTTATCCAATAAAGGTACATTTCTTTGATTTTCCCTCAAGCTTTGTTCTGCTTTCTTTATTAATGTGGACAAAGGATTCACAACTAAAAGTCTTTAAAAATGAGTAGTTTACCTTTTTACCTGTCCATGACGCCTCAAGAATACCACCATCCAAGGAACTTGAAGGCCCTATGTTTATTAGATAGACAATAGTATCTACAACATCTACCCAAAATTGTAAGCAAAATCTTGCATGCAATCTCATGCACCTTGCACACTCCATGATTGTCATGTTCATCCTTTCTAACACACCATTTTGCTATCGTGTTTATGGATTTTTCTTCTCTCTACGAATTCCATGCTTTGAACAATAGTTGTCAAATTCTTTGTTGCGGTATTCACCTCCATTGTTTAATCTGAGACACTTCAACTTATTTCCTGTCTCATTCTCATCCAAAGATTTCCATTTCCTGAAAGTATCAAATACATTAGATTTATTCTGAATATAATAAATCTAGGTTTTCCCAGTTGCATCATCAATAAAAGTAACATATTAGTGAGATTCACTGAGAGATGATACCTCAGCAAGTCCTCACACATCTGTATGCACAAGCTCTAATTTTTCACTCTTATTTTCCTTCCAAACTTTGATAAATTTGACTCTCTTATGTTTTCCATAAACACAATTTTCACAGAAATTCAAATCTACATGCTTCAAACCTGGCAACAAATTTCTTGAGTGAAGAATCTGCATCCCCTTCTCACTCATGTGCCCTAGACTAAGATGCCAGAGTGTCGTATCTACTTATGTGGAGGTTAAAGAATTAACAAAATTATAAATATTATTGCATAAACAAAATGTACCAACATTTTATCCTTTTGTTATTACCAAGGCTCCTTTAGTGACCTTCCAGGTTTTGTCTGTAAAACTAGTTACACAATTAAAATTAGTTCACCTCCCAATTTCCCTATTAAAATTAGATTTTTATTTAGATCTAAAACATGTCTTACCTCCTTTAATAGCCATTGGTTTCCATTTTGTTGCTTTATAAAAACCTTGTTGAGTGTGGAGCTTGATTATCTTTTTGATTCAAAGGTCTCAGTCGTGTTGGACCCCAGTTCTTAAATGATGCGGCAACGCCACCCATATGATAGCTTCCAAGGGGGTCCGGGGGGGGGAAACAACTACTTTTAAAGAGGCCCGCCCCCCCACCGTCGAGGGTTCTGGGGAAGCATCCTCGAAGCTAAAAACACATGAAAATTTACCTTGTAAAATACTATAATTTCATAGTTAATCTAGGTCATTCATTAGGTGAATGATTTGATAGAAGAATTTATGTTCACTTAGGGTATTTTCCCTAAAAGGAAACCTTCGATTTATATGAGGGAATTGTATTGCGGTTGTGTATTATTATTATGAGAGAGAGAGAGGAAGTTATGTGAGAGCGAAAATAAAATTACAACGGATCTGTTGTAGGTTGTAGCTCTTCATTTTGTTGGATAATATCAAAGGAAGGACTAGTTGTTTCTCCATGGACGTAGCCAAAACTAGGTGAACCACGTATATCTATGTCTTTGTTGTTTTATGCATTTTTGTATTTTTGGTTCCAAAATATTTTATGTGTTCCATTTCTGTATAATATATAATCTTCCAATAACTAGTATCATATCCAAAGGTCTTTGGTAGATAAACACGCAGAAGAGAAGGGTTCCTAGTTCAAGTGGGAGCAATAGTGGAAGACGGTAGGTTTAGGGTCGAGAAATTTGATGGCCAAAACTACCAGTTGTGGAAGATGCAGATGGAATATTATTTGTATCAAAAATATATGTACCTACCATTGAGTGGAAAATAAAAGAATCTGACGAGTATGATGGATGCAAAATGGGAGATTCTCGACAAAAAGGCACTAGGAACAATACGGATGTGTCTAGCAACGTCGGTGGAATTCAACATTTCAAAGGAAATGACAACATAATTTTTAGTGACGACATTGGCCAAATCATATGAAAAACCCTCGACCTCAAATAAGGTATTTCTTATGAAGCGTCTATTTAAAATGAAGATGTTAGAAGGAAGATTCGTTGCTGATCATTTAAATGAATATAACACAGTTACTGGTCAGTTAAGTTTGTAATAGTAAATTTTGATGATGAAGTTAAGGCTATGTTATTTCTATTTTCATTTCCAAAAAGTTGGAATGGCTTAGTTGTGGCTATTAGTAACTCTATCTTTGGATCTAGTACTTTAAAGTTTGATGATGTTGGTGGTGCAATCCTTAGCGAGGAAATGCAACGGAAAATCTCTAGTGAGACATTAGGTAATGCTTTAACTACAAAGATTAGGGGAAGAAAAAATGGAAAGAGGAAGGAGCCCAAGAAATCACAGTAATTCAAGAAAAGGAAGATCCAAATCCAGATTAAGGATAGTGTTCTAGAAATATGGGAAGAAATGACACCTGAAGAAAGACTGCAAATCTTGGAAAGGAAAATAAGGATATGGACAATAAGAGAACAATCATGAAGAAAATGTGACAAGTGATGTGTTTCAATATCCTTTGATTCTTTCATTAGAAAATATTATTGATGCATGGGTAGTTGATTCAGGGGCTTCATTCCATGCTACACCTGATAGGAAACATTTTCATGACTATGTTCAAGGAGATTTTGGACATGTTCGTTTGGGTGATGATAAACCCTATAAAATCATTTGAATTTGTAAGTTTATTATAAAGCAACAAAATGGCAACCAATGGCTACTAAAGGAGGTAAGGCATGTTCCTTATCTAAACAAAAATATAATTTCAACAGGGCATTTACGTGGTGAAGGTTGTGTAACTACATTCATAGACAAAACCTAGAAGGTCACTAAAGGAGCCCTCGTAATAGAAAAAGGAGAAAAGGTTGGTACGTTGTATTTATGCAATGGTATTTCTAAATTTTTAAATTCTTTAACCTCCACAAGAGCAGATACAACATTATGGCATCATACGCTCGGGCAAATGAGTGAGAAATGGATGTAGATTCTTCACTCAAGAAATTTGTTGCCAGGTTTGAAGCATGTTGATTTGGATTTATGTGAGAATTGTGTTTACGGAAAATAGAAGAGAGTCATATTTATCAGAGTTGGGAAGGAAAAGAAGAGAGAAAAATTAGAGCTTGTGCATACAAATGTATGGGAACTAGCTCAGGTATCATCTCTTGGTGTCTCTCACTATTATGTTACTTTTATTGATGATGCAACTAGAAAAACATGGATTTATTGTATTCAGAATAAATATGATGTATTTAGTACTTTCAAGAAATGGAATGCTTTAGTTGAGAATGAGAAAGGAAAGAAGTTGAAGTGCTACAGATCAAATAATGGAGGTGAATACTACAACAAATAGTTTGATAACTATTGTTCAGAACATGAAATTGTAGTGAGAAAATAGTTCCAGAAATGCCAAAGGAAAATTGTGTGTTAGAAAGGATGAACAGGACAATCATGGAGCGTGCAAGGTGCATGAGATTGCATGTAGGATTATCCTTACGATTTTGGGCAGATGATATAGATATTGTTGTTTATCTAATAAACAAAGGGCCTTAAAGTTCTTTGGATGGTGGTATTCAAAAGGAGGCATGGATAGGTAAAAATTTAAAATACTCATTTTTAATGAGTTTCGGTTGTGAAGCATTTGTCCACATTAATAAAAAAATAGAACAAAGCTTGAGGAAAAATCAAAGAAAAGTACATTTATTGACTATGTTGTTAATTATTTTGGTTATCGTTTATATGATTATGAAAATCACAAAATCATTAGGCGCAGAGATTTCATATTCAAAGAAAAGGTCTTGTATAAGGATCAGATGCAAGAAAAGAAATACGAAAATGAAAACAAAGAATATGTAGTGCTTGATGAGATCACACAAAAAGTAAAGGTGATTGAAAATCATAGTGATCAATAGCCACAATAGCAACAACAACAAACACCTCAAACACCTGAAAGTGGTGTTAGAAGATCTACTAGGATAAGTAGACCCCTTCAACGATACTCTCCTTCATTATATTATGTTTTGTTGTTTGATTCTGGTGAACCACAAAGATATGAAGAAGCAATGTAGATAGAGACTAGGAAGAAGTGGGAGTAAGCCATGGAAGAAGAGATGGACTCCTTGACACATAAACAAACTTGGGACTTAGTCGAGTTTCCTGCAGGTAAAACAACATTGCAGAGTAAATGGGTTTACAAGTTGAAGGAAGAAGATGGAGGAAAACAGAGGTATAAGGCTAGACTTATGGTGAAGGGGTTTGCACAAAAGAAAGGTATAGACTTTGATACAATTTTTTCTCCTATTGTTAAATTGACTTCAAACAGAACTATTTTAAGTCTAGTGGTAGCAAAATATTTGCATCTTGAGAATTTATATGTAAAGACATATTTTCTCCGTGGGGATTTGGAGGAAGAAATATATATGTAGAAGCCACAAGGGTATGAGGTCAAAGGGAAGGAGAAATTAGTTTGCAGGTTTAATAAGAGCTTGTATGTCCTAAAACGGGCTCCAAGGCAATGGTATCTAAAATTTGACAAGTTTATGTTTAAACAAGGTTATACTAGATTTCATTATGATCACGGTACTTATTTTAAGAAGAAAAATGATGGCAGCTAAATTATATTGCTATTGTATGTAGATGACTTGCTTGTTGCAGGGTCTAACATGTAGGAAATAAATGTGCTGAAAGGAAAACTGGCAAATTCATTTGCAATGAAGGATTTGGGTGTTGCAAAACAAATTCTTGGTATGAGAATAACTAGAGACATGAAAAATATCAAAATAACATTATCTTAGAGTGAGTACATAGAAAATTTGTTGGAAATATTTAATATGTAGAATGAAAAACCAGTTAGTACACCTTTGGCTGGCTATTTCAAACTAAGTAATGAGACGTGTCCCAAGACCCAAGAAGAGATGGATTATATGTGTAAAGTTCCACATGCATCAACGATTGGAAGCTTAATGTATGCAATGGTCTGCACAATGCCTGATATTGCACATGTAGTGGGATTTGTAACCATGTACATGAACAATCCAGAAAAAGAGCATTCGATGGCAGTGAAGTGGATTCTCAAATATTTGAGAGGTACCACAAATCGAGCATTATGCTTTGGTGGTTCAAACATTTCTCTACAAGAATATGTTAATGTAGATATGGCATTTGATAGAGATAACATGAGGAGCACCATAGGGTATGCATTTAATGTAGGTGGAACAACTATCAATTGAGTTTCAAAACTGCAAAACATTGTTGCACTTTCAACAACAAAAGCAGAGTATGTTACTACTACAAAGGCTAGTAAAGAAATGATTTGGTTACAATGGTTTATGGATGAGTTGGGAAAGAAGAAGGAGATGGGAAGGTTATAAATTGACAACCAAAGTGCCATTCATATTGCAAATAACTCATTATTTCATTCCAAGACTAAACATATACAACTCAAGTACCATTTCGTACAGTCAATGTTGGAAGATAGACAATTGAAGCTGGAAAAGATATACACTAGCCAGAATTGTGTAGACATGTTAAAAAAAGTTGTAACCAGGGAGAAACTGAGATCCTACTCAATTTCACTTGGTCTTCAAGTATGATGATGAAGATGAGAAATAGTCATGTCCAAAGTGGAAGCATCTTCCATTAAATGAAGCAGCGGTGGATTTGCTATAATCAGTCTCCAAGTGGGATATTTTTGGGTGTGGAGCCTAATTATCTTCTTGATCCAGAGGTCTCAGCCACATTGGATGCCTGTTCCTAATGGGGCAATGGATACTTTTAAAGAGCCCCCCCCCCCCCCCCCCCCCTAGTGGGGGTTCGGGGGCAGTGCCCCCGAAGCTAAAAATAGCTGAAAAATTGTCTTGTAAAATATTGTAATTTCATAGTCAATCTAGGCCGTTCAGTAGGCGAATGACATGATAGTAGAATTTATATCAATTTAGGGTTTTTTTCCCCTATAAGGAAACCCTCAGTTTATATGAGGGAATTTTATTATGATTATTCTGAGAAACAGAGAGGAGGTTGTGTGACAACGAAGAGGAAATTACAACGGATCTGTTGTAGGTTGTATCTCTTCATTTTGCTGGATAATATAAAAGGAAGAATTGATTGTTTCTCCATGGACATATTCGAAATTGGGTGAACCATGTATATCTATGTCTCTATTAGTTTATGCATTTATGTATTTGTGTTTCCACAATATTTATATGTTCCATTTCTCTGTAATATATAATTTTCCAACAAATCTTACCCATTCCAAAGATTTTATAGGGTTTATCATCATCGAAATGAACCTGTCCAAAATCTCCTTGAACATAGTCATGAAAATGTTTCCTATCAAGTGTGGCATGGAATGAAGCCCTTGAATCTACCACCCAGGCATCAATAATATTCTCTAATGAAATAATCAAAGCATATTGCAACACATCACCTGTCACACTCACTTCATGATTGTTCTCTTGTTTTCCATCTCCTTCTTTTCCTTTTCGAGATTTGCAGTCTTTCTTAAAGGGTCCTTTCTTCCCACATTTCCAGCACACTATCCCTAATTTGGATTTGGATCTGCCCTTTCTTGACTTACTATGATTTCTTGGGCTACTTCCTCTTTCCATTTTTCTTCCCCTAGTCTCCGTATTCAAAGCATTACCTGATGTCTCACTGGAGCTTTTTCGTTGCATTTCCTCACTAAGGATGGCACCAACAACATCATCAAACTTTAAAGTACTAGATCCAAAGATAGAGATACTAATAGTTATAACCAAGCCATTCCAACTTTCTGGAAATGAGCACATAAATAACATAGCCCTAACTTCATCATCAAAATTTACCCCTATAGAACTTAACTAACTGGTAGCCATGTTAAATTCATTAAAATGATCAGCAACAAAACCATCTTCTAACATCTTCATATTAAATAGACACTTCATAAGAAATACTGTATTTGAGGTTGAGGCTTTTTCATATAGTTTGGCCAATATCATCATTAAACCTTTTGTTATCATATGCTTTGAAATGTTGAATGCCACTGACGCTACTAGGCACAGTCGTACTGTTCCTAGTGCCATTCTGTCAAGAGGATCCCATTCTTCATTTGTCATACTCATTAACTTCTTTGATTTTCTTATCAATGGTAGGTACATATCTTTCTGATACATATAATATTCCACATGCATCTTCCACAGCTGGTATTTTTGGCCGTTAAATTCATCAACCCTAAACCTACCATCTTCCACAATTGATCCCACTCAAACCAGGAAACCCTCTTTCCTATAAGTTTATCAACTAAATAGACCTTCAACTCCAATACCAGTTGCTATAAATTAAATAACAAAGCAATGGAATACATAAAATATTGCGGAAACACAAATAAGGAAACATATAAAGCAAGAGAGACACAAATATATGTGGTTCACCCATTTTGGGCTACATACACAAAGAAACAACTAGTCCTTCCTTTTATATTATCCAACAAAATGAAGAGATACAACCTATCGGAGATCCATTTTAATTTCTTCTTTGTTGTCACACAGTCTCCTCTCTCTTTCTCACTCAGAATCATAATACACAGTCATAATAAAATTCCCTTATAAACTGATGGTTTTCTTCTAGGGAAAAAAACCCCAAATTAACATAACTTCTATCGTGAGATCATCAGCCTAATGAACGGCCTAGATTGACTACAGAATTATTGTTTTTTAGAAGGAAAATTTTCATCTATTTTTAGCTTCGGGGGTGCTACCCCTGAACCCCTGCCAGGGGGTGGGCTCATAAAAATAACTGTCACCCCCATGGACATCCCTAATAGTGATCATATGGGAAACATTGTTGCCCTGTTAGGAACAAGGATCCAACATGGCTGAAACTAAAAAAAAATCTCTCAAAAATCAAGAAGGTAATTAAGCTCCACACACAACACAATGTAACCACAATGGAACTCAACCATTCAACCAAAAGTGAGACTTGATTGCATCCCTTCAATCAAACCATAGTGGAACTCGACCACTCAACCAACAATGAGACTCAATCTTATCCCTTCAATCAAACCATAATGGAAATCGACCACTCAACCAATAGTGAGACTCGGCCACAAATTTCTCCATCTGAAAATAAACTTGACCACTCAAACAATAGTGAGACTCAACCTCAACTGTTCAATCAAACAACAGTGGAAATCAACCACTCAAATAACAATCAGACGTGATCATGAACCTTAATGCAAAGATAATAAAAATGGTAGAACTTGACCACTCAGACAATAATGAGACTTGAACTTGATCCTTTAATAAAATAGCCATGGAACTCAACCACTCACACAATAATGATATTTGATCATAAACATTTTTCCAAGGATAATAAAAATGGTGGAGTTCGACCACTTAGACAACAATGGAAATCAACCTTGACCCTTCAATCAAACAACTGTGGAACTCAAACAATAGTGAGACTTGATCACAAACTTCTCTATCCAAGAATGAACCTAGCCACTCAATCAACAATGGGATTCAACCACAATCATTTATCCAAGAACACCCAAGAATGGTGGAGCTCAATCACTTAGATAACATGAAATTCGACCACAATCCTCTGTCCAAGAATAATAAAGAATGGTGGAGCTCGACCAGTAGTCACTATTTTCCAAACACTCAATATTTAGATAGACCTCCCTAATATTCACAACCAAACCTCAAATCAATACACTCGAACCAATATCAAACTTGGAACCATCGATCACAAAACATGTAATGCTTATAAGTACTCTTGCACGATTTCATTACCATAGACTTCAGTGGTATATGCATTTATTGTTGAGAAGTGTAGCAAGAAAGTCTCAGTTTGACTTTTCCATGGCCAAATTGAGAAAATTCGAATCTTCACATCAACAAACAACTTAGAGGTAGTTAACTTGTGTGACATGGCTTACGTCACTCAATTTACTTAGTAAATTCAAGTTAGAGGGCTTGGAGTTCAGTGAAGCATGTGTGATTGCTAAATTTTAGTAATCTAGTTCATTTATGTCCAGTCGTGTTCAGTTATACTAGTTCTAATAGTTGGAGGAACTAGTGGAAGGTCAATTGTGCAGTGGGACAAGTCTAACTCGGTGATCATCCAGTTAACTGATCAATTAGCCTAAATAAGCTAGTGCATGTAGAGAATTCGATTCCCAAACTGTGGTGGAGATTCTAAGGTAGTGTAACATCAATTGTAGATTATTCTTAAGTGTACAGGTGTTGCATGCAACCAGATGATAAACCTTAGTAATTGCACAATAAATTAGAAGAAAATTCCTAAATAATAAGGGCCTAATTCCTCAGGAATTGCACAAGGAAATATGGGCTCAAGCTTGTTAGAAAATTATATATTACAGAGCAATGGAACACATAAAATATTGCAGAAATATAAACACAGAAAATGCATAAAACAAGAGAGACACAGATATACGTGGTTCATCTATTTTGGGCTACGTCCATGGAGAAACAACCAGAACTTCTTTTATTATATTATCCAACAAACTGAAGAGATACAACCTACAACAGATCTGTTGTAACTCCCTCTTCGCTCTCAATCTCCTCTCTTTTCCTCACTCAGAATATAGATCTACATAGACACAATACAATTCCCTCATATATAGCAAGGGGTTGCCTTCTAGGGCAAAAAATCCTAAATTAAACATAACTTCTACCGTCGGGTCATCCGCCTAATGAACGGCCCAGATTAACTAGAAATTACTATACTTTTACAAGGCAATTTCACATATATTTTTAGCTTCAGGGGTGCTGCCCCTGAGCCCCTGCTGGGGGACTGCTAGCCCCCATACCCCCCAGCTGAGGGGGATCGGCACCCCTGAACCCCTGTGGGAGCGACAAGTCCCCCCCGCACCCCCCCCCCCCCCCGTGTGGAGGGGTGTACAATCTTCCTGGGGTATACATCTAGCTGAAACCTTTGAACACAAAAGATAATCAAGCTCCACACCCAACAAAGCTAAGGCATAATTTGACTAGGTTTGGGTCAACGCTTCTCATTGAGTAGAGAGATAGGTTATTCAATTTCAGGTTGTGCTCAGAGCGAGCAAGCAATTGTAATACATTCTCTATTCATATGATTAATGCAAGTTGGCTTAAGGGGTTTTTGGCAGTTGCTTTCCCCTAGAAAAATATTGTGCATGTGTGTTATTTCTTATTACATGTCTAAGATTATTGTTCTAAATTGTGAATTAATGTTTGTAGAACAATAGAGTAGAATTGTCTCTTGATTTAGAATAAAATTTCTTGAGTAGTTGCAATTCTACGTCATAATTTCTACATGGTATCAGAGCTAGATTCACATTAGAATAGGAATTTCGAATTTGTTTCTCAAGAGGTGCACATTTGCAGCTTCAGTGGAGTAGGAATTATTCAGATTTGGGAAAATGACCTTCAACAGGTTGATATTAAAGTATTCCTTGGAAGGAAGCTCAAATTTGATTGCATGGAAGCGGTGATTGATGACAACGAATTACTAGAATATGTGAAGACAAACATTGCAAAACCACATGCATCTGATGCACATAACCTGTCTCAATGGAAGAAAGATCTAGCCAGGGTGAGGAGAATAATATTGGAGAGAGTGTGAGACCACGTTGTCTCAAATATCCATGGGAAGAAACTAATTTCACAACGTGGAAGGAATTTACATAGTTGTTCGAGAATAACAGTGTTCATAGAAAAACGCCCCTCAAAGACAAAATTGGAAAAATTAAAATGGAGAAGAATGATATTATCTCGCAATATCTCACCAAATTTACACAAGTTCAAGATGAGCTTGGAGGGGTTGGTGTGACTGTTGTAGAAGAGGTCCTAGTGATCCTAGCTCGTCTAGGCCTTCCAAAACCCTGTCATAGCTACCAGGACTTGGTAAATAGAAGGGAAAATTTACCAAAGTGGGAAAGTTTGTGGTTCGACCTAGTACAAGAAGATTTCAAGAGAAATAACCAGGATGGAACTTCATCCAAAGCAGAGGATGAAGAAAAAATTTTGTTGGTTGGAAAGGGAAAGAAGGGAAAAGGGAAGAAATCTCAAACCAAGCCAGAATCCAACCAAGGGGGAAGAAGAAATACTTGTCCAAAATAAAATGCTTCAATTGTCATGAATTCAGGCACCATGCTACAAAGTGTCCATAAAAAAAGTCTAGCAAGAAGAACTCAGGAGGAGTAGTAGGTGAGGCATTGGCTTCACAGTTTGAGTTATACTTCACCCTGATCACATGCATGGAAAACACAGTTATGGGAAGTGTGCTTGGATTCTAGTGCCTCATTCCACATGACCGGGAGTAGAGATTTTTTCAGTGAACAAGAGGAGAAATATCTCCATATGCATTATGATCTTGGGGACGGCGGAAGGCACAATGCTATCAAGATTGGTACAATAACCTTTAATAGAGAGTCAAGATCCCCTCTTCACCTCAAAGATGTCATGTTTGTTCCAAGCCTGAAGAAGAACCTCATCTCTGTAGTATTTTTGGAAGACCGTGGCTATGATGTAATATTCAGTAAAGGTAAAGTAATTATAAGCCACATAGCTACTAGACAGGAGAAGCAAATTGGGGTTCGTTTGAAGAACCTGTACAAGTTGGATGTGGAAGATTGTGCTGCATTAAGTAGTAAGGCAAAGAAAGTGTAGAGTCATGATGTCGGTGAACTTTTCCATAGGATATTGGGCCATTTACATCATGGCGCCCTGAAAATTATGCAACAAATAATCACTAAACTCCCTAAAGGATAACTTGAGCAACGATATGTTTGCAAGGGTTGTACCTTAGGGAAGTATGTAAAATCTAAATTCCATGATCGAGAAAGAAAAGCACATGTATTCTTGGAAACAAGCCACTCTGATGTTCATGGACCTTTCTCGACATCCTCCACTTCCAAACACAAATATTTTTTTTTTTTTTAATTTTATTGATGATTACTCGAGGAAGCGTTGAATCTTCTTCATGCAGAAGAAGGATGAGACATTCTCAAATTTTGTAGATTTCAAGCCACTAGTTAAGAAAGATATTGGAAAGAAGGTGAAGGCTATTAGGAGTGATAATGGAGGTGAGTATGTTTCAAATGACTTCAAGTATTTCTATGCGAAAGAATGCATTTGAATAGAGCTGACAACACCCCACAACTTGCAGTAGAATGGGATAGCTACGAGAAATAAACGTAGCATTGTTGGAGATGCAAGAGATATTCTACATGACTAAGGCCTACCACTGCATTTGTGGGCAAAGGAATGTAACACAACATTCTACTTGCAGAACCAGAGTCCTCATCAGATTCTTGGTATGATTACACCAGAGGAGGTTTTCTCGGGGAGAAATTCAGATGTGTCTTACTTCAAAATTTTGGAGCCTTTGTTTACTTCCATATCTCTAAAGAATCGAGGAAGAAGCTTGAACCGACAGTAGAGATGGGAGGTTTTCTGGGTTACACTGAAACTCCACATAATTACCTTGTGTACTTACCTTCCCTCATAATGACAGTTGTGCAAAGGGATGTAAATTGTGATGAGGACAAAGCGATGTGGTGCTCTCTTGAGAGGGAGCTTCAAATCCCACAAGAAGAGGATCTTTTAGATCTAAAGTAGGAGCCTTAGGAAGTTGTGTAGTAGCCACAAATAGAGTAACAAAGAGTGGAGACATCCACTCAAGAAGAACCATCGAGAGAAGGAAGAAAAGGAAACAAGGAAGCTGATAGACTTGTGCAGGATGCGAGGGAGAATATGGGAGCTCCTTCAAATTTTCACAGACAGAGGAGGTCACCTAAGAGGTACACTGGCTACATGGATCTAATGACCAAGCTTGTAGGGGCTAAGCCATCCTCTTTTGAGGAAGAACTTGAGCAACCAGTTTGGGTTGATGCAATGGTGTAAGATCATGAATAACAATGTCTGGGAAGTGGTCCCAAGTCCAGATGATAAATTATTTGTGGGTTCGAGATGGATCTTCAAGGTTAAGCCTGTAGAAAACATAAGCATAGAGATGTATAAGGCCAGATTTGTGGCCAAAGGATTCTCTCAAGTTAACGGAATTGACTATGAGTAAACATTTTCTCTTGTATCAAGGTATTCATCCATCAAATCAATTCTTGCACTAGCTGCACAGATGGGGTGGAAGATGCACTAGATGGATGTAAAAACAACATTCCTCAATGGGGTTATTGAGGAGGAGGTATACATCGAGCAACCAGAAGGTTTTGAGACATTTGATAGGGATTTTCATGTGTACAAACTCAATTGAGTGTTATGCGGTCTCAAACATGCAACTCGTCCTTGGTACACCAGGATCGGAAGTTATCTCATTGGTTTGGGATTCACCAAAAGTGAAGCGGATGTGAACCTCTATCATATTTTGGTAGAAGATAGATTGCTTATCATTGTTCTATATGTTGATGATTTAATATAAACTGGTGATGAGCAATTGATTATCTCTTGCAAGGAGGACCTTGCAAGGGAATTTGAGATGAAATGCATGGGTCTCATGCACTACTTCCTTAGGTTGGAAGTATGGAAAGATGATGGGGAATTGTGTGTTTCTTAAGGAAAGTATGCAAATGAGATACTGCAGAGATTCCACATAGAGATTTGTAAGCCCATGGAGACACTTCTAGCGACCAACTAGAAGAAGGAGACTGCCACTTCAGGTGAAGAGGTGGATGCTACCATTTATCACTAGTTAGTGGGTTCACTGATGTATATTGTGAACACATGACCAAATATGTGTTATGCAGTCAACTAGTTGAGGCAAGCTATGGTTAGGCTGACCAAATTGTATTGGAAGGTAACAAATCATCTTTTATGGTAACTCAAAGGCAATATCTAGTATGGATTATGGTATATACAGATAGAGGGAGTGAACTTGTGTGGCTTCATAGTTGCAGATCAGGTAGGGAACCCATCTAACTGAAAGAGTACATCAGAAGGAATTCTCAATGTTGGGTCTGCAACAGTTTCATACAACATGAAGCAAATATTTGTGGCACTTAGCTCAGCAGAATCAGAATACATGACTACAATTCAAGCAACATGTGAAGAAATCTGGATGAGAAAAATACTTGTGGGACTTCTTAGTAAGATGATGGATCCAATGGTGATCTATTGTGATAAACAGAGTTGCATTAAGACCTCTGAGAATCTAGTATTTCACAATCAATCTAAGCATATAGATATATGATATCATCATTTACGAGACTATGTGCAGAGGTGGATAAAGTTGCTACAATATATTCAGACAAAGGAACAAGATACTTTGACAAAGGCCTTGTCAAGAGGGAAGTTCAAGTTCCACAAATGAAGGATAGGGTTGGTTGATAATCCCTTTCTTGTTGAGAGGGAGTGTTGAGAAGTGAAGCAAGAAACTCTCAATTTGACTTTGCCTTGGTCAAATTGAGAAAATTCGAATTTCCACATCAACAAACAATTTGGAGGTAGTTAACTTGTGCAATGTAGCTTATGTCACTTAGTTTACTTAGTAAATTTGAGTTAGATGGATTGGAGTTCAGTTAAGCATGTGTGATTTCTAAATTTTAGTAATCTAGTTTAGTTATATCCTATTTTGTTCAGTTAAACTAATTCTAACAGTTGAAGGAACTAGTTGAAGGTCTATTGTGCAGTGGGACAACAATCTAACTCAGTGATCATCCAGTTAATTAATTAATCAACTTAAAATAGCTAGTGCGTGTAGAGAATTCGAGTTCCCTAGCTGTGGTGGAGATTCCAAGGCAGTGTAATATCAATTGTAGACTATTCTTAAGTGTACAATGTTGCATGCAACCAGATGAACAACCTTGAGAATTGCGCAATCAATTGAAGGAAAATTCCTAAATAATAGGGACCTAATTCCCCAATGATTGTGCAAGTAAATAGGGGATCAAGATGAGAAATAATTTGACTAATTCCTAGTCAGAGTTTCTCATTGAGTAGAGAGACAAGTTATTCAATTGCAAGTTGTGCTTAGAGCAAGCAAGCAATTGTAATACATGCTTTATTCATCTAATTAATGCAAGCAAGATTAAGGGATTTTTAGCAGTTGTTTTCCCTTAGAAAAATATTGTGCATGTGTGTTATTTATTATTGCAGATATGAGATTGTTGTTCTAAATTGTGAATTAATGTCTACAGAACAATATAGTAGAAATGTGTCTCTTGACTTATATTAAAATTTCTTGAGCAATTGCATTTCTACATCATAATTTTTACATTTATATTGTATTTGGTGGATCAAAACACATGGGAGTTGGCCATAAGTCAGTGGATGAGCCACAAAATCTTGAATTTAACTATAATCCAACCATAGTACCATCAAAATCATGAGCTTGGCCTTCACCCTGGATTTTGGGCCTAATTTTTAAGAATCCATATGACCATGCCCCATCACCTATGTAACATGCCCCCTTACTTTACCTAGGTAAGAGAGTCATTACTGGAAAATATGGTTCCCATTATCTGGTCATGGAAACAAGATTAGGAGGGTTGCACCCTCAGTTTATCTCTTTTTTTCTTTTCATTCACTTCTATGTATTTCCTTCTTTCCCTTTCTTACGCACAGGGAATGACGGTCACTAATTTCATTTTGCCACACGACAATTCACCACGGGCTCGTCCAACCAACAAGTGAGTGAATGGTCAGAACATAACAATCTCACTACTTCGTAGCGCTATCTCACATCCTGACTCCTAACCTCTGACCTAGTTGGGGTCGACCCATCCTAGATCTCATGACTTGTCTTCCTCACTCCTAACCTCCCAACCTCCGACCTAGTCAGGGTCAGCACATCCTGGGCCTTTTGACCTGCCTTCCTCCCAACCACCTGACAACCCGACCTTCAACTTAGTTGGGTCAGCATATCAATTGCGTATCCTTCCGTTAGCACACAGCCCGACCTCCTAACCACCGACTAAGTCGAGATCGGCCTTTCTCTTCTTCCGTTACCACCAAAGCATTGGTTATGTCCTCCAACCTCTAGGCTATTCACCTGGCTATGTGGACCCCATACATATTCCACGTCAGTCTTCCTCTGACCAATCGCACAAGAGGAGAATTTGGCTACTCCAATCAGAAGTTTTCCTACCTAAGGTTCTGATATACAAAGGGATAAGCCTATCTGATCCTTCCTATAAGTTTAGGGTTTCACTCCCTTACACCATAATGAACTCCATTCCCTTAACATTCTATGTTGGCTCAGTTAAGGGACTTCGGCTCTACACCATGTAAATCCTTTAGTAGTGATCTTTGTGCTCTCCCCAAAGACCGAATCTACCACTATGCAGGCTTTTCTGAGCTGGTCTTCTTGACCTCAACTTGGGATCAAAGGTTTATTCAGCCTCTAGATCTACTTCAAGATCTCGCCACTCCATCAAACTCAGACCAGGATGTTCCATGACGTTATCCCTTCTAAGCTTGGGTGATAGATCCATTGAGGGGTTCCTACCCCGCAGGCGTTCCCTGCCTTCGGGTAGGGAATTCCTCGCATGGTGGTGTATGTGCTGCTTCATCTATCATCTACCAAAGGCTTGGCATGAGCTTCTGGGAGGTTCCCACCTCTCATGATACATGCCAATAATTGCAAAGTCAACACAAACTCTTTAAGAAGCTACTCAGTGTTGCCTTTAGGTTGCCAAATCATTTGGCTATTAGAAGGGACCAGCAGTCTTCATCACCAAAATCCTTGTGGTGGGAATGGAGGCTTCTACACACACAAGGATAAAGACCATGGAAGTAGGAACACTGGGCACGAATGGCCCCTGGAACACTCCCTTGATCCTTCACATACTACTTTCCTGTCGACACAAAAACTTGTAAGCAATTATCTCCATTGTATTCAATAACTGAATCTGGCTAACGGAGGGTATTTCTTATAAATCGTACATTAATAAAAATGGTCTTAGAACCCACTTATTTTCATTGTTCATGGTTTGGGCCTGAAATGGATCACCGATTTCATTAAATTTAGCTATTGTATTCTTTCTAAAATAGATAAGCATTTTACTCAAAGTAATATTCTTCCTTTGCTCTATAGCTTAGGCACTACTATTATGCAACTTTTTTTCCATTATCTAACTTCATATACTCTATGATTGCCATTATTTAGGCTATTAGCTTACTTACTTTTAAGTGCAAGCATAGCACACATATACATAAACATATTCAACATACGAATCAAGGAAATATCCCTTCACAGTTTCACCACAAGAATACACACCATAGCATAATTGCAGTCCCTACCTTTCCATATCCATTACAAATGAAAATGCAACATAATCCATTAATTACCAAAAATATTCACATAATACTTATATTTTAGCCTGCACGAAAACTGATTTTGGGACTATGACTCTCCACCCGACCATAGATAGTTGCATCCACTACTACTAGCAGGTGTCACCCCTAAGCCAGATTCCAAAGTCTGGGGGGGGGAACTCTTGTTGTTGGGACCACACTCAAGTTTCCAAATAATCTAGGGACTCCAAAGTACTTCCTGCCTCAATCCCCACAACTATTTATCTCTTTCTTACCTACAAAGGGAGTCCAGAGGTACCCAACCTCACCCACTCGTGCACATACAGTGTTTCACCCACTCCTAGGGAGTCCATAAACAACTCTACAAGTGGGGACAATAACCAAGAACTGTGATTCAAGTATGTTTCTATCTTGGATTTAGGATGGTCTCTTCCCAAGTTGTTATAAGGCTTCAGAGTAACTAGCTCAACACAAAGCCTCTAGAGAATCCCAAGCTATTACAATGCTCCAGAGATTTTATTCAACCCACAACCTCTAGGGACCCAAGCTGTTGCAAGGTTCCAGGAATCCTATCTCAACCCATAGCCTCCAGGGAGCCCAATGTTGTTACAGGGCTCCAGAAACTAGCACTCAACCCATAGCCTCCAGGGACAAAGAACCGATCCCCTTCTCTTCTCTTCTCTTCTCTTCATTGTTGCTTGCTAAAAGTTTCTACTGGAGGTTCGCTTCTCATCCTCACTTTGGTCTGCTTTCTGAACAAAAGAATAACTTCTACTTTCCCCACAGAAGAAAGGTCTCTTCTTTCCCATGGAAGAAGGGTCTCTTCTTTCCTCACTTTGCCTCCTTCGAATGCTTCTGCTCCCCAAATTCAATTTTTTCGTCTCTATGTCTATTCAAATACTTTTTTCTCTCAGAGCTCTTGTTTTCTCTCTCCCTCTGCCAATGCTCTTTTCCAGGAGTTTGAGTTTCTTCTTTTACTGTTGTTTCCTTGTTGTTGCAGCCCTTCATAAATTTTTTCCTCTTTTGCTTGTTGTATATTCTCAAGCAAGCATGGGCTTAAGTACTTTTCCTCAACCCATTTAATTTCAGGAGCCATTCCCTTTACTTCATGCACCAACTAGCCTTTAATGGTTGTCTTGAAGTTCAGGTTTCTTCTTTGCACAAGAAACCATAACATCCCAAGAAGAAATTCTCCATCCCAAATCTGGAACCCATGTCCCATGACTCAATCCCCTTTTTCTGGTTATTTCCAAGATTACAAAATATTTACATCCTTTTAGCAATGTTTCTCATACCAGAACCTTGGGTGGGGTTGTCACAATATACTCCTAGGGGTTTGATGGTCCTTAACATGCTGACATCATCATGCCATGTGGCATCCAATGAGAGGCTCCACACGTCGTTATTGGGAAGTCTTGTACCCATGGATAAAATTCAGACAATTAAGTACTTTGCATCCAATTCCTCATTTGGATACTAGAGTTGTATGATTTGAGCAAACTTGCTCAAACTTTAACATTATTAAAGTTCATGCACCTTTTGTTTCATTCCTCATCGGTCACATTGCTGACTCATTGATCCTCCCTTAAGATGCACACTCTTTAAATGATTTGGTGATTTGAGTTTTTTCCCCATAGTTTGCATCCTCTACTATTGTTGTTTTTCAAATGGCCATAACTTCTCATCTGGGAGGTGTTTTCCAAAGTATGATATACCATTGGAAAGGTCTCAACAAGGAATATCCATCCACACTTTAACTTCATCAAAAACAAAATAATTTAACACTTTTTTAACTTCATGTGATGAGATCATACAAGAGATTAGGTTGTCATACTAATTCATAGATAACATTGTTTCTTCCTTAAGCATTCCCTTTGACATCAATGACAATACTATGTGCAATAAAAGCCATGGAACTAAGTTAACTCTTGGCACTATCTTTAATAGACCAAACAAGCCCAAAATTTGCAAAGAAAAACCATTAACTAGTGAGACTTGAGACCAAATTATTATCATACATGTGACTAACCCACTCTTATTTCCTAAAAGTTAGTTTCTAGTGGTTCCTTTCAATGGTTGTGAGTGTGAAGCTAGGGTTCAAATGAATTCCAAAGCTCAACTTCTCCACAGGATAAAAAACACACAAAGGTAGGTCGGTGGTCTCTTTGCCCTACTAACTCTACTCGGTTGTAAATCTTGACATGCACATCAAGATGCGGCAGAGTATACACACATCACATCTCATTAATTTAATCAACAATCTAATCTCTCACCATGTGGTTCGTATAATATCACCACAGGGATGGAAGTATGTTCTAAATTCGCCAATTGGTTTGATATTTAGACTTGCTCTTTATATGTGTTGTGTATTTCATGTCCTCAAAACAACATAGTTTACATCATCAATTAGATTATATATAAGTTTATAGTGATGGTGAGAGCTTGTTTAATATCTTAAACAAAAAACAATACAACCATACTTTCACATATGCTTGCTATCTCTACCTTGCACTTTCTTAATTCCATATATGCGCCATGGATGCTCTCACCATGGTATAACTTACACCATGCACTACCTTGTGTATATGTCATAAGCACTGGTGGGGTGCATCACATCTAATAGAGTTTGTAATAACCTTATAACCATGTGCTCATGTCATGGACAACTATGTTATCCATGAATATATCAAAATATTTTCCATATGATTGTTAATTTAATATTTAGATAACAAAATTTCATAATCATACTCTCAAACTTTCTATTACTTTCATGACCTTGACAAGAAATTGTCAGTTTGAAATTTAGTGTATAATTTTGTTTATATCATGTTCTATGCATATGAAATAAATAATGTTTTGAAGCACAATTGTCCAACAAAGGGAGTCTTCATCATTTTTGTTATACTAAAGTTTGATCATGGAATTAGGATGAAAGTGTGCCCATAGTGAAGTTATTTTACATATATTAATATTGTCAATATATTCAAAACATTCAAACCACATTTAGAATGTATATGCAAACATATATAACAATATACAACTCCTTGTAACACCATGTGCTAACATAGAAGTGTAATAGTATCAAAATATTTCATGTAAATACTTCTTATGTCTCCAAGGGGCCCCTGTTGAGACTTTAGTTATTTCAGCTGTATTATTTTTAAGCCCTTTTAGGAGGAGGGGCCATGATGAAGTGAAATGGCTTGCACATTTTTTTTTGAAAGTGGCTCAACACTTAATAGCTTTGAAAACTCTAATTACACTCCCTTTTTAGTGATATACCAGTCATCCACCTCTCCAATAACTTGCATATATTTTCTCGACATATGTTTCGTTGGTGTATAAAAAAGCAATTAGTATAGAAGAGCTATGAATTACACTCATATTTGAGTGTATTTGGTTCAAAACTATGTTCTTGTTTATTTTGATAGTAGATATGAATGGGTAGATCAATTAATTTCCACTAAAGTTCCTTTAGATAGAGAAGGACCCTCAAGGCCTCTCACTCTCAATAGGGATACAACCATTGCTATTCCATCCCAAGTCTGGAAAGGGCAAAGGCCATCCACTCTAACCTAATACATGGAGAGGTTTAGACCCAAAATTAAACTTAGATCACATTTTACGATCATACCATTCAAACCTGTTTATGGGAAACACGCTTCAAGTTATTTCTCCATACACAAAAACTATTCACAGGAGTAGAATTTACAACTAGAAACCAAGCACAATACACATTTGCTCATCTCATTGTTACAACACATACAACATATTTTCACAATCACATTCAAGGAATAAAAAAAAATTACCATCCCATACACACTTATTAAGTGTTCATAACATACATTAGTCCATTATTACTAGGAAGTACAATAACCAACATATCATCATTCATAAACCTTCAATAAAAATGTCATTTCATTCAACAGAGCTAAATACACTTATCTGGTGCATTTAAATGGATAGAATCTGAAGGAGGGTGAGCGACTCTCCACCCAATGTCAAGCTTAACTACATTGTAGTATTTCTTTCATCTTGCCACCCTTGAGCTAGATCTGATTCCTTAGGAAGAGCTCCACTTAGGGTCACTAAAAAGTCACAATTAAGTAGTAAATGTGAAGGGTCACTAAAAGTCACAGTTAAGAATATTTACAACATGATAAAATTTGGTATCACATCCATGTTTATTATCTAGCATTACAATCTTAATTAAATTTACAAATTTGAGGAATTAAAAAGGGACCTTTATAAAAACAAAGTATTGGGCCCTTTAAAATTCAATACAATTTGGCTCAAAGGAAAAGAATTTTCCATAAATTTTAGGGAAGAATAGATACATTATTCTTTAGTAGTAGCTGAATCAAGAATATGCTAGTTTGTGGAAAATATAAAGAAAGTTATAAAAAGACAAAATTTGTTTGGGCTAAGGGAAAGTACTCGACATTAGACAAACAATTATGGGATGTGGAAGGAAATATCGCAACCTTGTATTTGAATTCTATTGGATTCCTCACTCAAGAGGAGAGACATAAGCTCGAGGACTTGGAGCAAACTAAAATGAACTTGTTGACTGTGCTCGAAATCCGTCAACCAAGGGGGTCTTCCCAACAAAAATTCCCAATTAGAATTCACACCATTTGGTGTGGGAGCCCTTCTGGAACTAAGGCCCGACTGCCATATATTTTTGTAGATTTTCCTTGGCTACACAGTTTAGCACAAAAGAGTAATACACAAGTAATTTCGAATTAGCAAGTGAATATGCCTTGTGGTTGTTTAGTTGCGGAATGTATCAAGGTTCTTCTACCGAAGGGGGAAGAGAAAAGTGAGCCTTTTAAAGACAAGTAATAATACTAATCTAGAAAAGACACATGAGCATGACATATAGATGAATCATTTGACAACTAGCGAAATAGTTCACTTAGAAGCAATGTGTAATATTCCTATCCCAGAATATTCCTCAAACCCCAGCAAAAACTCTAGCCAAATATGTGCAAATGATATAATAATCCAGAAGTGATAAAATAACAGTGGAATAGCATATAATAATGTAAACCGGAAATATAAGCAGATACACAAAAAATGCAGAAAATGCTAAGCCATTTTATTATACTGAGCAATAAATGAGTCTAAGAGGTGATTAGACAGATGGCACCTCGACTTGCACAAGGCAAGTGAAGAAATATTCTCATAATGACAAGAATGGCCTCTCTGCGTGGATGTTGTTGTTGTGTTGTCGCTGCTGCTAGAAAACAAATGATGATTTGGGGCTACTCCCCTCCTCGGAAAAAGCTAAAACTTTGGATTTGGGCTCTACTCAAGAAACCCAGAAAAACCCAGAAAGCTTTCCTGGAATGGCCTCACATTGATCTGTGTCCCAGCTGCTGGGAAACTGTTGTGCTATTACTGCTACTGGAAATCGAATGAGGATTTTGGGCTGCTCCCCTCCTCAGAAAAGGCTAAAACTCTGGAATCGAACTCTACTCAAAAAACCCAAAAAAACCTAGAAAGATTTTCTAAAATGGCCGACCCCCGAAAATCACCCCCTTGGGGTTCTGCGCAATTCCTCAAAGACGTTGATGAAACTGTTATTGAAATGCTGATGAAACTGCTGCTGAAATGTTGATGAATCTACTGCTGAAATTCCAATGGAAACACCTTTCCTGAGCAGGCACTCGAAGTCCCCCGGGGCTAAGGGTGAGATCTCCGAACGAAGACACTCAATGCATTAAACAGTGCTGCAAACTAGCTAAACAGCTAGCGTGCTCTAAGTCGAAATGACTATCACAAATGCTCATAACCAGAATGATCCCAAATGAGGGGGTTCCTCTCTATTTTATAGCCTCTGCCTCTCATAATCCCTAGGCTCACTTTCTCCTGCGTGATCCCCTTCTTGCCATGTGTTCCTTCTCTCCTGCGCAGTCCCTCCATGTGTCTGTGTGGGCCCCATTTCTACATCCCCCTTTGGACCCCTTGGTTCCCCCTTAAGTCACAACGTTGTGCTACCTAGGAAGTGATTTTTTATTCTAAAGTGAGTTATGTTCCCCCTTCCTCACTTTTTATTTACAAATATTTATAGAAGGCAAAAATCGAACAAAATCGAATATTCCAATTAGCCATAGCTAATTAGGAATATTACACAATGATTGTTAAAACACATACAACACATCTTCAACAATATAAGTACCAAAGCCACAAAAATAGTTCAATTTCCTTAGTACAAATAAAAAAAACATACATCACAAACATTCAAAGAATAGTCTTACAATATTTATGACATACGCATGAAAGTGTGTTGGCTCAGGGAGCTTCTGAATTAAGTAAAATTTCAAAGATACATTAAGATAGTGAACACCACTAGCCCCAATAGTGGAGCGTTAGAGTAACCACTTGCTCCTCCAAAAGAACTATCTTCCTCTCTAATGCCTGGTAGGAGGAGCCAAGGTGAAAAGTCCTTTGCACGAGCTATGAGGGTGTATATATAACAAATGAGGTGAACATTCACCTCCCTTGTGACTCTTGAACTACCCTCATGATTGTTTGACTTCTCTATGACCTTTTGACTCCCTCATGACTTTTCACATCATATACATGTCTCTTGGACTACCACTTTACATTACATTTCATATACTTTGAAAACACATAATCCACATATGATGTGCCCAATGATGACATGATATTTTAACAAGATAAGACAAGACATTGATGACATGGACTACATGATGACATGGCAATGTCAAGCCATTCTTGTTGTTTCTATCTTTGAGTCTTCTTGAGAGATGGTGCATGTTCTTCTTCTTCCTCCATCCACTTTGAAAGTAAGGAGTCTTCAATGTGGTCTTGCTTTTTTTTTATCTTTTGTTGTACTCTCATGTTCCTTCATCTTCTCACATGATGGTCATCTTATCTCTTTAACTCCATAGGTGTCTTCTAGCCTGGTCTCCTTCTCCTTTTCCTCCATCATCAAGCTATCATGATAAGATGGAGTACCTGTAATTGAAAACCACTCATGACATGCTGACATAAATCCCATAACGCCTAATCTAAGATGTTTCATGACTTGTTAGGGTTGGAATTGGGTGACTAATTGAGTGATTGAATCAAGGATTGTGCAGTTCCAAAGGACATGATCTGGGACAGAGGCTTGAGACTGCACAATGCGCAGCTCAGGATGGCCAGGGTCAAAGGATTGCACAATTGAGGGGTTCAAGGGCTCAAGGTTGGGGCTTGAGACTTAATGTTTCCTAATGCATAGTACTCGAGGGAGAATAGTCTCATGGATTATGAAATTGTGCAGCTCAAGGTGTCAGGTTGGAAGCTTGAGGCTTGACACTACGTAGTGCACAGTTGTGGCTGAGTCGAGGGTAGAAATTACGCATTCTGGAGCTCAAGGGTCAAGGTTGGGCACTATTACTGCGTAGTATGTAGTCCCAAGAGGCAAGGTCAAGGCTTAAGGGTTGAGAATATGAAGTGCGTAGTTTAGGAAGGTTGAGTGAAGTCAAGTTGCCCAGGAGTGAAATTTTCTGGATAAGGCTAAGTGTTGTATCAGTGAAGGTCAAGTGAATAGAGACAAAACTAGATCATGATCACACACTCAAACAATGGACGACACAACATTGGTCACTTAGAAAATAAGAACAACATGATGTCCTCAATTGATGGTGATATAACGTACCTCTCCAAGTGAAACACAAAAGGTAGACTTTGTGATGAAAGTGATGACACTTGTGTGACAATGTATAAATCTTTGGGAATGAGTGTAAAACATGTCTATATGACTAGAAGGACTCATCAACACCAAAGTTATGCTTTGAAACAAGCCAAAACTCAACTTTACATGATAAGAGACACTTCCCATGGCAAAAGAAGACATTTGCTATATGAAGAGAGAAGTGCGACCGATACTTGCGAAATGTGGATGACAATGAAAACGACACATGCTAGAGAAAAGATAACATGACACCAAAACTAATTAAGATGAAAACAAGTGAAATCAACAATTGAAATATGAAAGTGACACTCACGAAAGTGAAGGTGCGCAAAAGTGAAAGTTTGAAAAATCTCACCAAAGTAAATTCGGAACCAAAAGTGAGAGACTGTCAATGAAAGTGCGCATTGATTGTCAACACAGGTTGAACATCGCACATGCATTGTATTGATGGACTTGTGTTATGCATGTTCAAGCTTGTATAAAATAACACATTCATGAACTTGTTGTAGACTGAGCATGTGTGAGAATCGATTGAACATAAAGTGACTATGAATGAATGATTGCAAGATCCGCAATAGGCTCCAAAATTCAAATGTAGACCAAATTTTAGAGGGAATTTGTCACAATGACAACACTTGGCAACACACTAGTAGAACTCTAGTTTCTCTGTCTTGGTCTAATATTTCATGCGGGGTCTAGTTCTTTAGGGAGTATTGATTCATCGTTCAAATTACTTTAGCTTCCCCACTTGTCCCGTGTATAAACATAGTCCATTTTATCCTTCCTCAATTGAACACAATCATAAATACAGCTATATCGCGATGTTTTGAATCAGGAGATGGGTAATATTTCTCGCGAGCTTAAGATATTAAGAGTATAGTTTTTCATTTTTGGTGTTTCTCCGCTACCAATAGGCCTAGACAATACGTCAACGGAGTCACTTCAAGAACACAAACATTGCTTCATTGCCAGCGAGCCTAGACAATACCTCGATAGAGTTTCTTTCTTCACCTCCCTACGCATGAAGCCTTTCTCTTGTTTCAACCTTTATTTATTTATTTTATAGAGTATTTTGCATTAACACTTTTTCATTTCATGGGCAGAAGAGGGATGCCAACTTATTGAGAGCATAAGATGTTGTTCCTTCAGAGAAGCATATATAAAACCTCTAGTTTTCGTTTTCTCATTTATATTTCCCCCTTGTCCTTCTCTACTTTATTGGATCATCGTGCAAAACACTGAAACATAAATAACTGAGTGTAGGCATAAGGTTTTCAAAATAGACATGGATATCATAGTTTGACACAAAGCTTTCCTTACATAAGGATCGTGTTTTCCGTCAGAATATCATTGACCAAAAGGTGTAACGAAGATGAAGAAGAAGGATTGAATGTTAGCCAAATGTTGTTGTGTCACAAAGCCCTTTTATATTTTTCCACATTGTCTTTCAAGCCAAAGGGAACATCATTCATGTGAAGTCTTATTAAACAAAACACAAAAGAAGAAAGGAGACACAACAAGAAAACCAAAATCAAAAGGACAAAGTAAATGAAGGCTAACCAAAATAGGATGTGAGACACAAGTAAGAAAAAGCAAGAGTGAGTGTAGGGTGGATGCGAAAGGGATACTAGTATGCAACTAGACATACTCCTAACCTAACTAGATAGAAGGTCAGGGTCAAGCATAATGAAATTTCCAATGCAACCATCATAACTACTCCTGACCTACATACACAAAGATACAAGAAATTAAAACATATATAAAACAATGTGTGATAGAAAAAATAAGAGCTTGAATAACTTGCACCACAAATTGAAGGTCTTGCCTATCAGTAAAATGATATGTCATAGCCACTACTTCTAACTAGCTCACACTCTTACCTTTTTTTATCAAAGCCATAATCAAACAAACCTCGAAAGCTTCTTGTGAATGTACCTTCATTTCCAATGTACTCCTTAGCAAGCATAAGGAAAGGTAAAAACTTGTTATTTGTGACGGAGCTTGCCAAGTAATATTTCTCCAACCATTCAATGATTGGATCATGAAATTCGAAAGAATCCTCTTCAAAACCCTGAAATCTTTGAAAAGATGAATTTTCAACTAAAAGCGTGGGATCCATATGAGAATATTGTAAGGGAAAATGAATCTAATCATATTCATAAGGCTTGTCAAGATAGCGAGGACCTGAAATAACCATCAGCGAAGGCTGAAGTGCCTCAACTACTTGACAAGTATTTGAATAGTGTGATAGACCATAAAGATTAATTAATGTAAAACATCTGTCATCAAATATGTTGATGAGAAAATAATAAGTTGAATGATAGTTACTAAAGAAAGCATGATGATCATATGTAACAATTATAATGTAAGATTCTCAATACGTAGACAATAGAGATAGATCAATTTGAATAATTTCACAAATTCTCTTAATAATAGAATCTTCTTCTTCGCATGATGAATGTAACAAACCATTTTCTTGTAATTGGTGACACACTGCACTAGCATCGTAATCGTCGAAATAAGTGAAAAGAAATGTTAGTATAGAAAACACATGAAACCCGTCAAGATACAATGAGTGAAGAAGAATTTGACTCACCAAATAACTCATTCATTCACTAGCACTCAAGAGGATTCTAGGTGCTATAAAGAAAAATATTAGTCGTATCGCATTCACAAGAAAAACTAGGAGCTGAATATTATGAAATGCATTTGATAAACATGATTCCTTTAGCCAAAGCTAGTCTTTGAAATGATAAACTTTGTGGTTCCATGCTTCTATATGTGATACACACTCCAAAACTGATTTAAGCACAAGAGCCTTGTATGGAGACGAATCAGTTAAAACAGAATCTTGAATCCAATCAGAAACCAAATCTTGAAAATCAAAAAGACTAAATCCAAAATACCAAACATCTTTCAAGAAGGGATTTATATCCAATGAAACCATGCAAAGAAGAGGATTTTGTGAGAAAATCCAAATCTAACTTAGTTTTGGGATCTTACCAGTGTCGTGAGGTCTTGACATAACCATCAACAGAAGTTAAAGTGCCTTGACTTCCTGACAAGTCCCAGAGCTTTCAAGAATTGTAGAATCACAATTTGAAGATTGAATCATATCATGCAGATACTACTACTAGTCGGATGGAAACCATTTCTATCACTGATTTGACGAGATTTTACAACTTCAACAACCATATTACTCAGTTCTAAAGATTTTGTTGATCACAAATCTAGAGATGTATGAATCAGAGAAATTTTATACGCAAACTGATTTGAAGAGTTGTTCTCATGCAAAACTAAAAATGACGAGTAGAGTGGATACTTAATGATTTGATTATTTTCCTTTTCACTCTAGATAACCTCATTACCTTGTGTCAATTGATAATTTAATTCATTAGGTGAATAACTTGAAGAGCATGGAGTATCTTCATCGCAAGTAGATGCATTACAAATAGTGGAGCACAAGGGATAGTGAGATGAAGAGGAAGTTTTGATAAGAACATCTTCTTTGGCTAGATCAAATTCAAAATCTAATTATTTCAAATCAAAATCTTCTCGAGGAATCAGAAGATCACTGGTGCACTTGGGAATTCATCATCACATACTTCAACAAAATCATCATCATCAGAAAGCATTTTTCCCAAGACTATAGATCTAAACAAATTGATTTCATTTGTTTCACTACTGATATTAGTAGATTGAAAATCATCCAAGAATGGAAGAGCATCATCGTGACAATGAGGACTTCGAAAAAAAGAAGAAATATCAAAGGTATCTTCACTTTCCTGCCCTTCTACCTGTGTAATGTCACTGTCTTGTAACTGATCATAGTTAGAACCAACAACTTGAAAATCAAGAGAGTGTGAAGAACTAGTTGGTGGAGAAAATTGATCAAGAAGATCATGATACAAAGAGTCATGTCATGTAAATGATAGAGAATGACAAATGTCCCTTAAAGAAGTAATACTTTCAGTGGAACAAGATTCAAGATTGGGGTCAAGAATTCTAGTATCATCTTGAGGGGTGGAAGAATTAGCCTTCATTGTATGCTCCATGAACCGCTCTAAGGTTTCCTCCATCGGGTCTGGATCATGATAAAAGGATGAAGATTGAAGAGATGGATCAATAATCTAATTTTCAAATTTCCCAACTTTGGCATCATTGCAAGGCGGCACCCACATTAGAACTAAAAAAAGAGGAGGAAAAGGAGCAAAAGGAAGAGTCGGTTCCTCCTTTGAAATTATAGGTGTTTCATGATTTACAAGAGTTAGGGGAGAAGAAACATCGATAGGTTTAGATTCATCATGCAAAGAGATACGAACCAAGCACTCAAACTTTTGTTTCAAGAAATACTAATCCATATCTTCTTCCGGAAATTCATAACAAAGGGGAAGGAATCGATTAGAAAAGATTTCTCAACTGATTCATTAGATTTCATTCTTAATTGATTGATTATTTTAAGAACATCCTAGTAGTCATAACTATAAAATGCTAAATGAAGCTCCTTGATGAGGTTTTCAAAAGAATGAATGGAAGCGTGTGATAAGGTATGATTCCATCAGTTAACTTGACCTTCAAGTGTGAGGCAGAAAATAATAGAAGCCACATCGACATAGTAAATTTCATAGTGTTTACAAAACTGAAGAAAAACATATGCATGCTCAATAATGGATGTATCCCCCTCACTATCAAACTTGAATTGAGACAAGCCATCAAGTTGTTCCACAAAGATGAAAATTTTACCACGGGATAGGTTAGAGAAACATTCCAAGATTATGACTTGAGGAAGAGCCATTTAAGATAAGAGAATACGGACTCAATGAGCAAAACTTGTTATCTGGCCATCCATCTAGCGCCATTTGTTGATGGTGCTAGAAAGTCAACCAAGGGGGTCTCCCCGATGAAAAGTATCAAATAGACTTCACATCGTTTGGTGTGGGAGCCCTTTCGTAACTAAGGCCCGACTGCCATATATTCTTATAGATTTTAATTGGCTATAAAGTTCAACACAAGAGAGTAATACACAGGTAATTTCGGATTAGCAAGTGAATATGCCTTGTGGTTGTTCATTTGTGGAATGTATTAAGGTTCTTCTATCGAAGGGGGAAGAGAAAAGTGATCCTTTTAAAGACAAGTAATAGTACTGATCTAGAAAAGACACACGAGCATGACCTATATATGAATCATTGGAAATCTAGTGAAATAGTTCACTTAGAAGCAACAATTGTTAAAACACATAAAACAAACCTTCAACAAGATAAGTACCAAAGCCACCAAAATAGTTCAATTTCCTTAGACATATGAAGACAACATACATCACAAACTTTCAAAGATAGTCTTACAATATTTACGACATAGCCATGAAGGTGTGTTGGCTCAGGGAGCTTCTGAATTAAGTAAAAATTCTAAGATACATCAAGATGGTGAACACCACTAGCCCCAATAGTGGAGCATTAGAGCAACCACTTGCTCCTCCAAAAGAACTATCTTCCTCTCTAATGTCTAGTAGGAGGAGCCAAGGTCAAAAGTCCTTTTCCTGAGCTATGAGGGTGTATATAATAACAAATGGGGTGAACAGTCACCTCCCTTGTGACTCTTGGACTACCCTCATGTCTGTTTGTCTTCTCTATACCTTTCGACTCCCTCATGACTTTTCACATTCTATATATGGCTCCTGGACTTCCACTTCACATTACATTTCATATACATTGAAATCACATAATCCACAAATTATGTGGCCAATGATGACATGACACTTTTACAAGATATGATAGGACATTGATGACATCGATTGCATGATGACATGGCAATGTCAAGTCATTCTTGTTGCTGTTATCTTTGAGTCTTCTTGAGAGATGGTGCATGTTCTTATTCTTCCTCCATATGTCTTGAAAGTAAGGAGTCTTCAATGTGGTCTTGAGTTTTTGATATTTTGTTTTACTCTGGTGTTCCTTCGTCTTCTCGCCTGATGGTCATCTTATCTATTCAGCTCCATAAGTGTCTTCTAACATGGTCTCCTTCTCATTTTCCTCCATCATCATCTTGTCATGATAAGATAAAATACCTGCAACTAAAAACCACTCATGACAAGCCAAGATCAGTCTGATAACTCCTAATCTAAAATGTTTCATGAAATCACTTGTTAGGGTTGGAACTGGGTGACTAATTGACTCAAGGATTCCGCAGTTCCAAAGGACAAGGTTCAGGATCGAGGCTTGAGACTATGCAATGTGCAATTCAGGATGGCCAGGGTCAAAGGATTACACAATTAAAGGGTTTAAGAGGTCAAGGTCGTGGCTTGAGGCTTAAGGTTTCCTAATGCGCAGTTCTGGAGTGAGAACAATCTCATGGATTCCGTAGCTTAAGGTGTTAGGCTAGAGGCTTGAGGCTTAAAATTGCGTAATGCACAATTGTGGCTAACTGGAGGGAAATAATTGCATAGTTTTGGAGCTCAAGGGTCAAGGTTGGGCACTGTGACTACGCAGTGCACAGTCCCAAGAGGCTAGGTTAGGCCTTGAGAGTTGAGACTGCGGAGTGTGCAGTTCAGAAGGTTGAGTGAAGTCAATTTTCCTAGGAGTGAAATTTTCCAGATAAGGATAAGCGTGGGATTAGTGAAGGTCAAGTGAACAGAGACAAAACTAGATCATGATCACACACTCAAACAATGGAAGACACAACATTGGCCACTCAAAAAACAAGAACAATATGATGTCCTCAATGCGACAATGATACAACATAGCTCTCTAAGTGCAACACAAAAGGTAGACTTTGCGAATGAGTGCAAAAAATGTCTAAATGACTAGAAGGAGTCATCAACACCAAAGTTACCCTTCGAAACAAGCCAAAACTCCACTTTACACGATAATAGACACTTTGCAAGCCAAAAGACAACATTTGCTATATAAGGATAAAAGTGTAAGAAACACTTGCAATATGCGGACAACAATGAAAGAAAAACAATCCAAAGCAAAGATAACATGAAAACGAAACTAATTAAGGTGAAAGCAAGTGAAAGCGATAGTCGAAACATGAAAGTGACACTTGCAAAAGAATGCACGCAAAATACATAGTTGGAAAAAGCTCAATGAAATAGAAGTACATTTACAACCAAAAGTGAGTGATTGTCATTGAAAGCATGCACTGACTGTTGACACATGTTGAATATCGCACAGATAGTGTCTCGATGGACTTGTGCTATGCATGTTCAAGCTTGCTAAAAGAGTGCACTCATGAACTTGTTGTGGACTGAGCATGTGTGAGCATCGATCGAACATAAAGTGACTATGAAATGAACGATCACAAGATCCACACTAGGCTCCAAAATTCAAGTGTGGACCAAATTTTTGAGGGTGTTTGTTGCAACAACAACAAATCTAAAGGCATGGGAGGATTCCAAGTGGAGTGCGCAAAGTAGGTTTTTGTGGGTAGTCCAAGGGGATGAAAATACAATTTTTTTTTTTCAGATTTATGCAAGATAAAGAAAAACTTCAGTACCATATGGGAGAAGGGTGAGGATGAATATACATTAGGAAGCTTTTCATATATAGTAATATTAATGTGACTCTTTTCAAAAGATTATAGTAGGACTTGGGTAGACCTAATATGATAGACATACTTAAAATAACTTAGTATTTTTAGAATGGTTGAGGAAGAAATAAATGAACACTTAATGGTAGAGGTCACAAAAAGGGAGTTAAAAATAATGGTTTAATATTTCCAAAAGGATAAGAGTCTTGGATCATATCACTATTCTATAAACTTTTATGTGGGTTTCTATGATTTTCTAGAAGAAGACATGTTAAGAGTTTTAGAAGAATTAAGAATTTTAAGCACACTAATTTTATCACCCTAACTCCCCAAAAGCATGATCATTCATCATTTGAGGAGTTTAGATCGATCTCACTTGGTAACTCTTGTATAAAAGTTTCTCAAAAGTCATAAGAAGAAGACAAAATTGTGTTCTTTTAAGTAATTATTTTTAAGTAGTTTATTTTTTTTTATAATAATTGACAGATCCAAGGCATTGTAGGGGTGGCTCAAGAGGCCCCGCAATCAATCAAGATTACAAGCAATGGTGATAAAACTTAACTTTCTAAAGCTTATCATAGGGTGGACTAGTTGTACATACATCTTATTTAATACCCTTAAGCTGAATTGTTCCTTTGTAAACTAGATAATGGGTTGTTTAAACTTTGTCTTTTTCTAAATCATAACAAAGGGCTTGGCCTTGAGCTTTTCACCGTGTTTACTAGTCTTAAGAAGGGATGTCCCTTATCTCTTTTAAATTTCATTATAGTTGTAGAGGGTTTGACTTGAATTAGTGATAGTTAACAAAAGAATGAGGACATTAAAGATGTCAAGATAGGGAGGATTTTAGCCATTACACACTTACTCTTTATGAACAATGCTCTCTTTTTAGTAATAGAAAACTAAGGGAGGCCCTAAGGTACAAAGAGGCTCTCTCACTATATTGTACTGTTGCAAGTATGGAATGTTGGGGAGGATAAAGAAGAAGTGCTTCCACTTCCGGTGTGCTAGTAGGAAGTCAAAAGATAGAGTATCCCTTGTGAAATGGAAGGGAATAACAAAGCTAATACAACCAAATTGGAGCCTAAAAAACATTCATAACTTTAGGAACATGTGCAACAAAAATCCTATGGAGATTGATCACATATGAAGAGTTACGGGATAATGTTATAACACAAAAATACATGGACCATTTAATGTGAAGTAATAGATGATATCCCATCCCACACTAAATCTTAGTCAAAGACATCAATAATTTGGAAGTATTTAGACCTTTCTTTTCCTTTCATTACAAACTAGCTAGGGAAAAATGTAGGGTTGGAGTTGGATCCATGGATGGGTTGTGGAGGCCACATTCAACCATCTCAAACCATCTTAAACAATCTCAACAATCAAGGCATATGGGTGTTGGAAAATGTGGTTGATTCAATTAACACAAGTCTTTGGTAGCAAGGTTAGAGGTCAACAAGATCCCTTGGATTAGAAGTAGTAGATCAAACATATGGAAGGGTTACATCACGAGTCTAGGTTAAATCCATATAAGGTTGAAATTGGAAGATGATGCTTTGGTTTGCTCCAAAAATCCACCTTAAGCATTGTTCATAGCTAGTCTTGGCTACAAGAATGGTGTTCAAAGATGAGGCATTAAAAGTAGTTTGGTGGTGGGGAAAACTATTGAAAATAAACCCCCCCTTTAAGTTCTCTAATTTCATGTGGTTATCATTGGAAACCAAATATCTAAATTGAGAGGTCCTCCAAAGGAGAGAAAAACGGGGTATGGGGAGGTGTGTCTTGTATAAAAATGACTATGAAATAGTAGACATCCATTGGTATAATATCATTTTACTAAGGAAGTATGGATAAACATTCTTCCTATAACAAAATGTCAAGGTCTATGATAAAAGGACATGGTTTATGGATACTCAAAAAAATGGTTTGAGAATACATTACTCAAAGACTTTAGATTTCTAACCTTAAATGTTTTAAAGACTTATGGCTAGCTAAAAACTTGAGCATCTTTAAATGGACAGAGATCCCTTTTATTCGAGTCCAATGTCATATTACTTTTACATTTGAGAAAATAACTATTCCCCAAATTTTTTTTTTTGGAGGTTAAAGAGAAAACTTAAAAATAAGTCACACCCATGAGGTTTCTAAGGTTAATTCAAAAAACCTTAAACTATATAAAATTAGAAATGTGACAATGACACATATTTCTTTTTAAAATTGAAATAGAGGTGGATGCAAATAATATGACTAATTGAAAACTAATATGTTTGCTTTATGATTCAACCTAAAAAGCAATTAAAAAATTTAGATTTTGAAAAACTTAAAATTAATTAAATTAAATAAAGAATAACTTAAAAATTAATAATTAATTAAATTAAATAAAAAATAACTTAAAATTAATAATTGAATTAAATTAAATAAATATTATTAATTAAATAAAAATAATGGCATCAACTTTTGAAGCCATGATTTTTTTATTATTCATTAAAACTAAAAGGAACAATGATGCTTTATCTAAACCACCTTCGTGGAAAGATATGGTATTATTCTTCCCATCCTTTAGATTAGTGCTATTTTATGCTATGGAATGGGTGCAACTCTTTTTGTTAATGATTTGGTTTGATGAGAAAAATGTAAGCATCACACACAAAATGCGATAAACGTTTTGACTCCTTTGAATGTTTAGAATTTTCCTTTTAACGATGTCACGTAATATTGGACCTTTGGTTCAGTGATTTAGTAGGATATGAAATATTTTTTAATTTATTTTAAATAAAAATGACTTTCACATAATATTATATATTTTTTAAATGAAATTAGAGAAATTTCAAAATTTTAATTAAAATACACCCGCTCTAATTTTTTATCTCTCTTATTTTCCCTAGAATAAAATTTTGCTTTCATATTACCTTGAGAGAAGAATTAAAAAAAAGGTAATGTGTACGCTCATTAACTACTGCACTTAAATTTGGAGTTGTCTATAATGCGACTTTTTGGAGATTCCGGTGACGGAATCCGGTGGAAGAAATGAGGTTAAATCTTGATTTTTAGCAGTTAAAATGGGTTTTTAACTGCATATTTGGATTCAGCGCCCTGAAAAACCCCTGGGAGCCATTGATTGTGCAGAAATTAGCTATTAAACTTGGGATTCCAATGAATTGCTGCCGGATTTTGACCGGAAAAATCCGCCGGAAAGGCTTTCAAAAAGTCGCGTTATAGACTACTGCCTTAAATTTTGTTTTTACCCTCAGCGTTATTTAATTATTTTTTCAGGTATTGTGTGTTTTGTGTGATTTTTTAAAAAAAAATTTTGTTGAAATGTAGTTGAAAATTTTGAGATGAAATTATTTAAATTGATTTTTTGATTTTATATAGATTCAGTATTTTAACAAAATTATCTATCAAATTATGATTTTAATAAATTCCTATGGTTTTAGAAAAACTAGACTAAAAAATCACAAGAAAAATTTCCAAAAAAATCACTAAAAACAACCAGATTCTTTGATGCCAATATTGTGGTATAATATACATAATTCCAAAAAATCACTAAAGACCACTAGATTCTTTCATGCCAATATTGTGGTAAATATATATTACATTGGTATTTACTTTGGCTTTTCAAAGGTTATCTTCAGTGGACGCGAATGCAGGTACGTGGGTAACAGGGTCTAAGCATCGCAGAGCTAATCCAACCTCAAATATGACATATTAGAGCAGAGCTTAACAAAGTTTTTCAAATATTAGGACCATCGCCATGACCAGTTTGCAACACCATATAGATATGGCCAGAGTATTGGGATAACGGTTTAGGTTTAGGGTAAGCCCAAAATATATGGATGGAGGCAGAGGAATGAACGTTTACTTGTTGGCGCAAGGCGTACCGGTCTTTGTTTAACGAGGTTTTGAAACAACAAAGGCGATCATAGATCTTGTATTTTGAAAATGGTGCATTGCAGGATTGACAGGAAGGTCAATACAATGATGGGATGGCTATTTTTGAAGCTGATTCGCTGGATGGGATGGCTATTTCTGCAGAGTTTAAGGTAAGAGAAACAGTAACAGTTTCCGATATATGCTTACACAACGTAGCAGTGCTTATTGCAAATTTATTAAGAGGAAGGATTGATCTGGAGATGGGTGTTAACAATGTTATGGCCACCCTAATTGGCCCCAAACTGAAGGAGATAAGTGGGTTTGGAATGACTATAAATATCCATTCAAGATTTGCTTCTGTTGGACATTTCATAGGCATACCCATAATGAAGGACGTAAATGTGGTTGCATTGATGATAAATACCCATGAAAGGATTGCTTTTGCTAGATTTTTTGTGACGCAATTCATCAAGTATATCATCGATCCAGACTTCATTTGCTGTAATGCCTTCATTAAAAATACGCTCCTGTCACCATTGACATCTTTAACGCAGTCACTGCTGAGATCTGTCAATGCATGGTGCCATGCGGATGCATTGTATTCTATACAGTGGAAGAGATCACAATCATGATTGTTGATCAGATGCTTGGAACAAGAAAAATAAAATTTTAGACAATGGAAAACTGACCCTGCATTGTATTCTGGACAGTGGAAGAGTTCACTATTCTGGACAGAGGAAAATTTCATAGTCAATGGAAAAGATGAGTTCCTGAACCTGCATTGTATTCTGGACAGTGTTCTGAATAGTGAAAGAAATCACAATGTATTCTGGACAGAAGAAAATTTCAGGAAAATATAAGTTCCTGAATTTGCATTGTATTCTAGACAGTGGACTAGATCACAATGTATCATGGACAGAGGAAAATTTCAGTCATGAATATTGATCCGATATTGGGAGCAGGAAAAATAAGATTTAGGACAGTGGAAGAGATAAGATTACACTAAAACAACTTCAATTATCTCATCTTGATCCGTCCGTAAAAGGGGATTGGCTCTAACAACCTAGCCCTGACAGTGGAACACATTGGATCTGGTGACTTATCCCTAACAAAAAAATTCTCATAAGAAGAGAGGACCCGTACAGAACTAAACCGCAGTCAAAGCCTCTGCCTGTAGGGATCCGAAGCTGCGTGACGGGACAGGAGAAGTAAGAGGTCACAGTGTATCCCTGTAGCAATCTAGAACTGCCAGACTAATGGAAACAGAATGGAAGATTCATAACATGGGAGTTTAGAAACTTTAGACTAAAGGGTCTAGGTGGCAAGCGATACACAGTTTGCTTTGTACTGTAAAATCTTTCAAAGTTATGAATGAATTCTGGAGCGTTTTTACATTTTTTAAATTCCACGAAAGGGTTTTTCTCCAGTTAAGTTTTTTTTGGTATGTGCATATTAAGGTTATAAATAGTCTTAGCTTTGGATTTGGACGCCTTTTGTTCCGTTATATTTTTGCTGTCCCTAGTGATGTTTCTGCACAAAACTTCACGGTTCTTAGTTGTGTTTCTGCACATAACTTAGGAGACTGTAGCGTGCAGTTTCTTGTTTGTTGTAGCGTTGTTATTCTGGCTTGTTGGCTGTGGAAGAGCGTCTGCCCGTTGTTTGTTTTGCTACTGCAGGGTTTTCTGGCACAGATTCTGCTGCTTCTGTTGTTGCAATGTTCTCAAGTCAACTACATGCCCAATTCTTTATTCAGACACGGGAATTCGTTTATGATATATATCTCCAATGTCCATAAGCTAGATTCCATACTTCAATTCTAAAACGCCTTCCTTTGAAATTTGCATTAGTCTTTATAGAAGTATCTTAATATATCTAACGCAATTCTCCTGGAAGAGATTACAGTGGCAGCACTGCTTTTTCTTCAGATCCTGGAACACTGAAATATTAACTGCTTAATTTCCTCTTTTTGCAGCCATCTTTGCACTTCCTGACAAATGGTTGTCATGGGTGCAACTGTTGTCTGTGCAGTTGTACATTGAAATTGATGCATATGCAAGAGAGATTAACAGACTGTGACTTGCAGATTGAATTCTCTGCGCCGTCAGTGAATCATGCTGTGAGCTCCATTCAAGAAAAAGCCTACTTTTTTTCTTCACCCCATGATGAGTAACTGGACAAAGCTACTAATCAGATTTTTCAGGAGTAAAGATGAGAAAACCGGAGAGCTCAGAGGGATGGCCCCCGAATCTCTGGAAAACTTGATGGCTGAGAACAGAGGAACCACAGTGGAAAGAGTAGAATTCAACATTGCCTCCGTAATAATCTCAAGGCTCATACAACTATTAGTCAATCTTGTATGACCTGGTTGGTTTAGAGTGGATAGTTTCCTTAGCTCAAGAAAGGATAACAATATATGAAATATGCTTATTGCCAGTGCGTTGTTTGGTCAGTGTAAGTGCCAGTAACGTCCCTTTTTGTCAAACACTGTCTGCTTCTGGGCCTCAAAACCATATCATTGATACAAAGGGTTTTCAACTTAATCTGCTTAGTTTGGTGGATTGTCGCAATTATTTGGAGCAAGTGTCGGCAAATAGTCTCATATGTACATGTCATCTTCTAAATCTATAGTTGCTCTCATAATGGCATCCACTGGTATTGGTTTGGGCCCCGGCCTACATCTATAGAAATGTAACGTTTTGAAAACTGTTTCTAGGCGAAGCCTGTTACAAACAGAAAATTCATCAAAAAGGCCATTTCCATCGTGTGTTCCTCATTTCTAGGTGGGTAATGCGTTAGTGGAGAAACCCATTCTATTTTCATCGAACCCTGGGAGAAATGGTGCACATAACACAAGAAACATTGTCCATCTGTCCAGAAACAGTCCACAGTTACTGCCTACAACTTTCCAAAGAACTTAAGAAATGTGCAGAGAAAAATAAAAAGAAAGAAAAAGACAACCATAAACGTAAATGATTCAAACTCTTAATATACCTACTAAGCCATCAATTGCTCTCGTACAGTGTGTATGAAACCTTACCTTTGATCGCTGTGAGGAGTGTGAGTGACGAAGGTTGCTACCAAACAGTCAAGCCTGAGAGTGACAAAGGCTGGTACTGATTAGCCTATTCTGAGAGTGAAAAGTCAACTATTGAAGTCTGGACTTCTGCTACAAGCCTCAGTTTTGAGGCTGGTTTCATGTTTTTGTTTTCTTCTTAGATTTTCATTTATCCGTGTATATTATTGCGTTTAGGTTATGACCTATCAGGATTATATCGAATCAGCAGGAAACTTCGCTTTTTCATTGTTGGGCATTGGGTTTCCACCAGACTCGGGAAATTTTATGAACTGGGTTGTTTAATTTTGTTTATGGGGAATTTGTGTTGCCTTGTATTACATAGTAGTTTTCTTCCAGTGGGCTATTGGATTTGAGTTAAGATTTGGAGGATTTTCATCGATTCTGGGTGTTCTGAAGTTTTGATTACCTTGAACCTTGCATCAGTTATCAGTATCACATATCAGCTTTCCTCAAGAATGCTATTGCATTATTGCAGTTTACTTAGACTAAGAATAATAGAATGTGCCTTGACTCTTGCTTGCTCTGTATCAGGCATTGTGTTATTGGTGTGGATAAGAAACCTGGGTATCCAGTGTTAGAGACAGATTTTTTTGCAACTGGGTAATTGGATTCTTGTTGTCTAACTATTCTATGATTTTGACCTATTTTGGTCATGTAATCACCTTTTTTGGGTCATTGTTTGACTCATTTTGGGAGTATATGGGTTGAAGTGGAAGAATAGTAAGACTATGCCAATTGGATTTAGTTTGATTACTTGGAGATTTTGTGCTATTAAACTTTTCTTGGATTGTGAATATGTCAAGATTTTTCTATAAATCGGGGATTTGGGTTCATGAATAGTTCCTTTCGATGGGAAATTTGAGTGCCAAGTGTTAGGAGCTTAGAGTTTTCTGCGACAGGGTAAATGGATATAGTCCGATTTTAGGCTATTGAATTTTTAACTTAGATTGTGAGTATCTCTTCATTGCCTTATAGTGGGCATCACATTCATGGCTAATGGCTTGTTGGCTTTCATAGGGCATTTGTGTCTCTAGTACTGGACATCGAGTTTTTCATTTATGAGGAACCTGGATTTAGTTTCACTGGTTGAAGTTTTGGGCTTAAACACAATAAAGAACATGGTATATGAATGAAAGCTGAATAATAATACTTCGAATTTTGGTTGTCAAATTTGAGAGGTTGAATAGGGTTGTTGAGGTCCCACAACTATAAGCCTGTGAAATTCAATGCATTGCTTTCATTTTTCAAGACTCTAAAGAAATGTGGCGTAATCATCTGTGAATCAGTGCTCTTCAAAAATAAATCCTGTCCTCCAACAATGTCATTTTGCATAATGAAATGTTTACCATCCTACAATACTATTTTGCACAATTGCCTTGAAGATAGATGACTGAACACTAGCTTTAAATGCCATGGCAGAGTTTTTGTTACTGGTAGCAAAACGATTACGAGCACCGATGACTTAGCCGTGATTTCAATAGATCCCAATCTTCGTACGCCAGTCTGGTAGTAGTTTTCTTCCTTGCAAGCAAATTATCTTTCGACTTGGTTTCTGTTTTGATTATGCACATACTTTTTTGCTGGATGAGAATTGGTGACAACAAATATGTGAATCCTATCGACATGAATGGTTTATTTCTTATGAAGGCGAATGATGTGACTGAACTCATGTAGGAGAATGCGTTCAAGTCTGCCTCTCCAAAATCAAGTCGGCCTGCCCCTCCAAGATCAAATCGGCCTGCTTAAGAGACACACCACCTCGCATGGACAAATAACTAGTTTTTGAGCCTATTCGCTCGCCATCAAGGCAGATTTCGGATCATCTTGTCTAAGGCTAATACGAGTTGTCTGAGGCTCCTAATATCTGTGGAACAAATGCGAAGTCTAAGGAAGATTATCTGTGGAACATATGTGAAGTCTGAGGCAGAATGTGTGTGGAACCAGTGCAGATCTGAGGCATTATTATAGCCCTGTGGAGCACTGCTGATCTGTGGCTCTATCTTCTGTGACTTAAGCGAAGATTTGAAGGGATCTTTGTATTGGATACTGGAGGGTTCGCTTGTGGCTCTATCTTCTGTGACTTAAGCGAAGATTGGAAGGGATCCTTGTATTGGATACTGGAGGGTTGGCTTGACACTTGTGGGAGGTCATTTTGCTGGTCAGTGTTTGTCTATATGCCTTGATAAATGATCTTGTTAAAGATATGCTATTTTGACTGATGTACAAATTGATGAATTGAATTTAATAAAATTTTGGTTCTATTGTTTTATTGTTTTTTATTATGATCTTAACTGCTCTACTGAAGTTAATGGTTGAAATTTCTTAAATATAACTGTTTGATGATTGGAATGTTCTATGAAGATAAAAAATTATCATTAGAAGTGTTTATTAGATAGAAAAATTGTCCTAGTCTTGTATGCTAACAGAAAATTAACAGGAAGGAGTTTCAGATTTTCTCCCTTTTGGAAAATGTCCCATGTTTGGGGAAATGTTTCCCATGTGCTTCCCTGGGTTTCTCCCAATGGGTGGTGTGTGGAAATGTTTCCTCAGCTGTCCCCATCCCCGGAGAATGGGAAACGTGGGGAAGTGTTCTTGTAAAACATTTATAATGATTAGCCTTCTGTTTGCTATTGTGGAATTGATGCCTGCATTGTGCCTCTCTGGAAGACCATTTACGAATTGAGAGACAATGTTGACCAGAGGTGGTGGTAGGAATTTAATACTCTTTCCTTCTGGGGTGAATTTCAGATGAGGAGTTGGATTGTCCAGTAATTGCATCCCACCTAAAACTCCAGGGAAGCGCTCTTCATTAATAATTATTTGATGGTGATGAGTAGTAGGGTTTTGTTGACATATCTATCAGTTCCTATATGATTGTTTGTTAGTTTTGCATTATTTTTGGATGCTAGGATGATCTCATTGACTCATTCTAATTCTATACATGAAAATGAAGCAAGCTTTTGGCTTTTGTATTACAAAGAGCGAAATGGATATGTCCATAATTCGTATGGATCATAGTTGTCCTTTGTTAAATTACATCTCTCTATGTCTTCAGGATCAAAATGGCAGTTGATTTCTGCTGATTTTATTTTCATTTGTTTGCATCTGTGTGTGCTTTCAAATATTAATTTTCTCAACTTTCCCTGTGGTTCCATGTAATAAACGAATCGACATTAAGTCTCAATGCTCGTCTTTATTGAATCTGAGTTCTTAAAGACAGTGCTTACTGGATGAAAGTGAACAGAGTTCTCTTCAGAGTTCTGTAGTTTGGCTTGTTTCTTCTTTTCATTTTCTTTGTTGTTCTCCCTCACCGGATGCAGATATCGAGGCATGTAGGTTTGTGATAATGAGTCATGACCACATTCATTTATGAGGATTTCGGCTATTTTTCCTGTTTGCCAGTGTTTACATGGGTTGAATTTTGTGGCTTTACCATACTATAATAGAGGCATGATGTAACAATGTGATAGGGCTACCCATTTTTATTTTCTGACAAATGACACATACAGAATACATTCAATTGTGGAATTATAATTTGGAAGGAATAGAAGTGTACGTTGTTGAATGAATATGGAAATAATGAAGAAAAGAAACTAAACTCATTCAATGATACATTGACCAAGAAAAGAAACTGAATTCAAACACATGGAAATAGACACACAGGATTTACGTGGTAAAACCTCAATAAGATGTCAAGGGAACATCCACGGGGCAAGGGATTGGAATTTATTAATTCAACAATTGTTCTCCACGATCACATTTCTCGGGCATTCACTAGTTTTATACCATCGACCTCCACCTTGACAACAATTTTCCTAATCCTTTGCCCATGCCCATTCATCATCTTTTCTGCAAGCCAAGAGAAGCTAAACACCACCGCAACTTCTCTACTGTAATTGGCTTTGTGATATGTTTGCACAATTCTCTCGCGTATGGACCTTTTTAAGAGCTACTTTTCCGCCATCGATCACATGTCTCAGAAAATGATACCTTACATCAATGTGCTTGGTTCTGCTATGATACGCAGGGTTTGTAGCCAAGTGAATAACACTTTGACTGTCACAAAGTACATTCACTTTCTCCTGCATCCTTCCAATCTCATCGAGCAGACCCTTTAACCAGATTGCTTCTTTACTAGCATATGAAGCAGCTATATATTCAGCTTCGGTAGTGGACAATGCAACTGTTTCTTGAAGCTTTGACATCCAACTAATTGCTCCACCTACAAGAGTAAAGACATAACTTGTAGTAGAT
>APFE031439439.1:0-25583 GCA_000404065.3 Pinus taeda
GCTAGTGTTTGGCTTCTCTTGGCTTGCAGAAAAGATAAAATAATAATAACAGGGCATCAGGCGAATTGTTGTCAAGGTGGAGATTGTTGAGATTTTCTGTTTGAGCAAAATAGGAAAAAATCTCAGCTGATGACAACAATAGAATTCAGGTCCTAAATTAGCTCCAGGTTGTTGGGAGGGAGTTAATGCCTCCTATATTTGATGTGAGGGAGTTATGAGGCTGTTAGATTCTCTATGCTATATAACAGCCAATCATTCGGATGCTTTGCTAAGAGAGTGTGAGGATTTCTTGATGTAATCTCCAATTTGATTAATAAACTCCTGATGCCTATGTTTGGTGGACGTAGCCCAGATTGGTTGGGTGAACCACGTTAAAAATTGTCTCTTATGTGCTTGATTGTTCTACTGTGTTAATTCTGTTGTGTTAAGTTTATTTCAGCTTGTTGTGCACCTGTACCAACAGTTTGTTTATTTTAATTTATAATTTAGATTACTCTGAAGGATGTTGTCGCATGGGTTGTGATGCCCAATGAAATAATTTATATATTATATGTAATTTATTGCATTGATATGTGTCACATTCTTCACTTTTTTTTAAAGAAGTGTGTGGATTTGGGGATTTACATTATGTGGGAGTGTGGAACTTTGCACAACCTCCACACTCTGCATAGTGAAATTCTTCATAGTGGCCCATAAGTGAGTACAGAACTGCGGAATGCAAGGAGGAATGTTAAGCAACTAGATTACGAAGTCATATTGTGGGATCTAATCACTTAGTTTATACAATAATGCTTAGTCAACCAGTCTTCAATCAACCATACTACTCAAGGTAAGCAGAGTGATCTGGTTGATAAGGTCGTTGTACTCATACAATAACAAGCCGGTTGTGTACACAATTCTCAGTTAGTTAGCGATATAAATGAAAAATTAAAATCTTAAAACTGACATTCAAACCTATCTGTTTCACATCTTCACATGCTCACCCAACGCCCATTATTTGAGAAACAAAGCTTTTGCACTTTAACAAATGCAAGTAATAAACATTCAATTACAAAATATGAAATGCTATATTGCATTTGAAATTTTAAAGTGTGCATGTGATATAAAGTATTAAATACTTTGTAATTAGTGAATTTATAGACAAAAATTGATAAAAAAACCTGAAATCCATCCTAATACTTATTGCTCACCTTGCTCAGGTGCGGGTGATGCAGGTCCGACAAAAACTAGTAATGAAGATTGAATCCATGGTTGTAATTTTAAAGCTGACATCCTCATTTACAAAATGTTTAACTAGATGCTTATTGCTCACCTTTCAAAAACACAGGTGTTGCAAACAAAAACTTGTTTGACTTTTGTGCAGTTAGTCCTGCAATAATAATTTGAGGAGTTGTCTATAATGCGACTTTTTGGAGATTCCGGTGACGGAATCCGGCGAAAGAAATGAGGTTAAATCTTGATTTTTAGCAGTTAAAATGGTTTTTTAACTGCATATTGGATTCAGCACCTGAAAAACCCTGGAGCCATTGATGTGCAGAATCTAGCTATCAAACTTGGGATTTCCAATGAATTGCTGCCGGATTTTGACCGGAGAAATCCGCCGGAAAGACTTTCAAAAAGTCGCGTTATAGACTACTGCATAATTTGATGCCTTACCCCATACCTTGTTATACCAAATGGACATAAATAGGTTCGTAAGAAACTATACTAAACTATATATTAATATATACAATAAATAATTACTGTTGTAACCATAAATCAAATAGCTTGTAGAAGCATTATGGCCAATAGGGTAACGGGACACCCTATAGTTATTAATAGCCATCATAACACCCTTCTGCTTTCTATTAGTAGTTCAGTGAGGTATCCACGGTATTGGCTATCGTTTTATCCTCTAATTCTATCTCTTTGTTTTAACATAATGAAACTATGGCTTTGTTACATAGCTCGCATAAATGGCCAAAAATAGATTTCATTGTAGTGGAATTCCATGCACTATTAATTCGCTTTATCGTGGCCATTCGCTTTAGATGTTGACTACTGTGAGAAAGTGATCACAATAGAGAACAATAGTCTTCATTTTGAGGTATGGAGAACGAAGGTTGATCCGAGAAGTTGGAGTACATTGAAATTGTTAGGCTGTTGTTATGTCCAATGATACCAAAATTGATATGGTTGCAGGTTTTTTCAGGGGAGATAAAAAAATTTGTAATTAATATTATTATGTTTTATTGTACCTAGATAACTTATGCATAGCTTTCCCTGTGTGAAGTTTTCAGTGTGCATAAGAAGCTTCCTCCGCATAGTAAAATCTCCACACAAGGAGTCATGGAGTTTGACCGCACAAGTTTTCATCATTGTTATGGTGCCATCCAACGTCTCTCTGTACTCCGGCACAATAAACTTCTCTACACTCACTTTTCGCACTCCTGCGCATCAAATTCAATTTGTAATTAGCATTAGCTCTAGCCAATTAAGTAATCGGTTCATCTATTTGCATAATAGCTTGAAAAAAATTCTTAGTGGTTCACCAGTCTTGTTCAAATTAGGGAACAGTTGTAGCCCCTGGAATGGCGATGTGGCCTTTCTGCAGCAGACTATAGTAGTATCCTTTCTCACGACATCGCTGAAGGAGACTAATAGTGGTGGCTCTTCCTCAATAGAAGTTTGTAAAATGAGCGGGTTTGCACACTTAAGCTCACATTGAATTAATTACTCTTCGGGTGTTCCGAGGGGATATTATGATGTTTCAGATCTAAAGGAAGAGCTTAAATTTAGGAATCAAATTGTTGGAAGAATCACCACACTTCTATAGAATCCGTAATTTCCACTTTGGGGATCCTAGTTACTAGCTTGTAATGTTTACCAAAAACCTGTGGGTTTTGGTGTAACGGCAAACCTCCACATGGTATGAGAGCTTGGACCGAGGTTCGATTGGCAAACCTCCACATGGTATGAGAGCTTGGACCCAGGTTCGATTCCCCCTAGCTGCCTTTGAGGGGGGGTGTTGGAAGAATCACCACACCTCTATAGAATTGGGGATCCTAGTTACTGGCTTGTAATGTTTACCAAAAACTTGTGGGTTTTGGTGTAACAGCAAACCTCCACAAATTCTATAGAGGTACGGTGATTTTTTCCAACACCCCCCTTCAAACGCAGCTGGGGGGAATTGAACCTGGGTCCAAGCTCCGATACCATGTAAGATTTTTGAGATACACAGATCTAGATTTGCAAAACAATTCTCAATTATTGCTCCTTCCTTCCTTCTCTTGCAAGCTTGTTTATTGTTTTGCAGATCTAGATATGTGTATCTCAAAAATCTTACACAAATCCGCGAGTCGCTTTTTAACTGTTGTTAGCTTGTTGAGTCAATAATCCAAGCACCCCTTCTACTTCCTTCATACCATAAATTCAACTTCAAGTGCTTCTTTAGCTGCAGGATCCAAACCTCCACAAATTCTATAGAGGTGCGGTGATTTTTTCCAGCACCCCCCCTTCAAACGTAGCTCGGGGGAATTGAACCTAGGTCCAAGCTCTGATACCATGTAAGATTTTTGAGATACACGGATCTAGATTTACAAAATAATTCTCAATTCTTGCTCCCTTCCTTCCTTCTCTTGCAAGCTTGTTTATTGTTTTGCAGATCTCGATCTCTGTATCTCAAAAATCTTACACAAATCCGCGAGTCGCTTTTTAACTGTTTTTAGCTTGTTGAGTCAGTAATCCAAGCACCCCTTCTACTTCCTTCATACCATAAATTCAACTTCAAGTACCCCTTTCTACTTCCTTCATACCATAAATTCAACTTCAAGTGCTTCTTTAGCTACAGGATCCATAACTAGCTTTCCAAATGGTTGGGATAATGACTATGACGCAGGGTAAAACATTTCATCTTTCCCCACCTTCCTTAAGTTCGCGACCAGATGCAAAAGAGCACTGAGTGTGTTTCAGATTATCTGCCTGCTTAGTTAACGAAAGCACCCTTTCAAATACTTTCTCGATCATCTCGTCGGGCTGCAGAAGATAATATAAATAGAATTCATGTTGACCCGGGTAAAGATCAGCGGGTACTAGATCTCAATTTGCAACGTCAATTGCTTCAACTTATTATTAGCCCGACAACTACGGAATGAATCAACTTTGTCTCATTTTCGTACTTGATTGGTACTTAATTTTAGGTATGATTCATAGTCCCTTTCAGGCCAATGAATCCCATTCCCAGTGCCAGTGCTAAAGAGATCTAATTAGGGTTCTAAGCGAAACGATCCCTGATATATTAGGTTATAACGAACTCTCGTTGATTCATTCATTAGACATATTTGGTTCTCCACTCTCCCGCACGTAAAATTAAATTTGTAATTAGCATTAGTTCTAGCTAGTCAAATAGTCAGTTTGCACATGAGTGCATGATGATTCGAAGGTCAGAGGTAGTTGGTTTTCTCGCACCCCGATCGTGTTCGATTCCCAATAGTGGCGCTGAGTTCACAACTTATGATGTAACATTGTTAGTGTTCGATTCCCAATAGTGGCGCTGAGTTCACAACTTATGATGTAACATTGTTATTGTAACTTATGATGTAACATCATAACATTGTTATTGTATATTAGTTGATGTGTTTGATATGAGGAGAATGCAACTTATGATGTAACATTAGTATTATATATTGGTTGATATGTTTGATGTGACGGATCTGATTGTAAATATTATATATACTGTACCGGGCCTAATACAGCTTCTAGAGGGGACTTTAAAAAAGTCAAATAGTCAATAGTCAGTTCAGCTATTTGCATAATAGATTGAAAAAGTTTCTTAGTTGTTTTCCAGCCTTTTTCAGATTATGGAAGAGTTGTAGCCCCTAGAATGGCGATGCGACATTTTTGCAGCAGACAGTGGAAGTATCCTTTCTCACAACAGTAACGGAGACTAACAATGGTGGCTCTTCCTCAATGGCAGTTTGTAAAGCGAACGGGTTTTGCACACTCTCAGCGAGAAACGTTTACACAACGATTTTGCAATTTTTTTGTTCTTGTTTGAAAAAAAAAATTACTTAAAGGGTGGTTGGAATCTGTTCAGACACCAATTTGATAAATGGTGCTTAATAAATTGAATTGATTATATGCTTCGAGTAGGAATCCAAAATTATAGGCCACTCCAATTTTGACAACATGACGAAGCCGAGACCCAACGACTTATCAGTGGACAATGCGAGGACCGAACATATACTTTCTAGCTATACCTAATTCAAATCCATTTTGTTAGACAGTGCGAGGACCCGAAATATTTTCCTGAATCTAATGCTTACCGCCCACATACATCAGTCACTAACTCACGAGTCAAATAAACCGACAATTGTATATATCATGAGCCAATTCTGCCAAATTCCCTACCAACTCATGTGCAGGAGCGGGGAGAGTGAGCGTAGAGGAGTTGATTGTGCGGAAGTGCAGAGAAATGTGTTTTCTCTGCACTCCCACATAATCAAATTCTCTATACTCCACACAACTCCTCCACGCAACTTATCTCGTAAGCCTGTCATAATACAATTTTTAATATGATCCCTTTCCAAAGCAAAATCAAGTTACAACTATGTTATGTAACATGCTATATAACCTGTGCTTGTTCTCGTAAGCCTGTCATAATACAATTTTTAATATGATCCCTTTCCAAAGCAAAATCAAGTTACAACTATGTTATGTAACATGCTATATAACCTGTGCTTGTTAACCTTAATCATAATCCAATTATTAAACTTCATATTGAGTCAAAAGTAATTATATAATGATGTCAACGCCATGTCCATGTGGCAAAATTTGTGTGAACTGTAAGTCACTTTTATCCATAATTTCATTCAGCAAGCCAGAGGCATAGAAGAGTTAAATTTGAGAGAGGCCATGATTGGGTAAATATTGTTAATGGTTGCTAATAGCAAGGACACCAAAGAGGATGAGTTTAACGTGGATATGGGTTATCTTCCAGCGTTTTCTCCTATATGCTTTTGTGATTGTCGCAAGTCACCATTTTAATTTGATACACTCTCTATTTTCCAACGGCAGAGATTTGCTTGTGCAGAGCTCTCACTGTGTAGAAATCTCCATGCATCTATCACTGCCAGTTGCAATAAATGACGATCCCATCTTCGACCTTAAGCTTTTTCCCAACCGTGTAAAAATGGACCATATATTGTCATCTAACTATATGGTCAACTGTGTAGATTGAAGTGATAAACTTAGAAACATGAACTCATAAATGGAAGCAACATGGTATATAATAAGTGAGGGAATATTCCATGATGAAATTGTTGTCAACCTAAGAGAAGTGGTTGCATCATCCTATTGCAATACATTTATTTTACCTTCTTCATAATTGGACACCCCATTCACCAACTTGCAATTGCAGTCCCAAATCAGGAGTAATTTGAACCATGCCTAAATCACATTTGGCATATAAAAATACAGACAATGATATGCAAGAAAAGTATAATACTACGTTGAAACCCAAGATTGAATCCCAGCATTTCTGAATGCCTTGGTAATTACATGCACAACAAGCTCAAGTTGAGTCGTATATGGTGTTACATCCACATCAAGCCAACAATAAAATCAACAGGGAATGGTGACAAGTACGTTGACTAATGAACAGTGAAGATTATCTTGAATGTACAGTTGAGATTGTCGCCACTCTCCTTAGACAATCTTGTAATAAAACCACCTCTAGGTGTAAAATTCTTGAGCTTGTTATGTGCTTTTGCTTATCTTATAGAAATGAGTTTGTTCTTTTTATCCATAAATGATTCTATATTGTAGGCGATCGTTGTTTCCATCCACAGGCTTCGGATGGGATTGAAATAATACACTCAATATGTATATTCCAAAAGTCTCTATTGAGAATCATGCATAATTTCTAATTTCTGATTTAATTATTTCATTGGATTACCAAGTAAATTGCCTCCTTGCATCGCTGCACATGGTCTTTTCCTATAATGGATTCTTCACAACTGTAAGAGGGAGAAAACTCCACGATGTTGCTATTTTGGGAAGTAAGGAGTAGGGGCAGAATATATAAATGAACAACAATAAGAATAGTGAGATCCAAACAAGAAAAATGCTTAGATGAGGGTTATAGACATTACAAAACGAGTAACGTAAACTTCATGCACTTGGAATGGAGTAAAAGCAAACGGTGCTTATTTCACTAGCTTAAAATATATTTGAGACATTGGCAATACACTAGAAATTCTCCATTTTTAGGGGGTTAAAATATTTTAGGAGTTGTCTATAATGCGACTTTTTGGAGATTCCGGTGACGGAATCCGGCGGAAGAAATGAGGTTAAATCTTGATTTTTAGTAGTTAAAATGGTTTTTTAACTGCATATTTGGATTCAGCGCCCTGAAAAACCCCTGGGAGCCATTGATTGTGCAGAAACAAGCTATCAAACTTGGGATTCCAATGAATTGTTGCTGGATTTTGACCAGAAAAATCCGCCAGAAAAGCTTTCAAAACTTCGTGTTATAAACTACTGCAATATTTTATATGTTGTAGTCTATGACATCATGAGTGTTATAGACTACTGCAATATTTTATATGTTGTAGTCTATGACATCATGAGTGTTATAAATTTACGTAATTGTTTTATGTCCATAAGGGCTTGAATGTACATTCCATAATAATGGTCAACTAAAATTGTGTCTTTGATCTGGTAGTCAAAACAGGGATTTGGGGATTTCCATTGTGTAGGAGTGCGGAACTCCACACAACCTCCACACTCTACACAATGAACTTCTTCCGCACTCTACACAACTAGAGCAGCCCAAAAACGAGTATAGATGTGTGGAATGCAAGGAGGAATGTTAACTTATGCTTCCACGAAAGATTCCAACAAGTTAACAACCAGATTACGAAGTCATATAGTGGGATATTGTCACTTATTTTATACAGTAATTCTTAGTCAACCATACTACTCCTTATGGTTTGCAGAGTGATCTGCTTGACGAAGTCATTGTACTCATACAATAGTCAGTCGGTTGTGTACATGATTCTCGGTTCACTGGTGATACAGATGACAAATTAAAATGTTAGAATTCACATTCGAACTTATCTCTCTCGCACATTCACTTACACGCCTAGCACCAATTATTTGAGAATCAAAGGTTTTGTGCTTTAACAAATGCAAGTAATAAATATTCAATTACAAATTATGAAATTCTATATTGCATTTGAAATTCTAAAAGTTTAATGTGTGCATGTGATATAAGAATTAAATACTTTATAATTAGTGAATTTCTAGTTAAAAGTTGGTAAATAACATAAAATTTATCCTCATACTTATTGTTCACCTTGCCCAGGTGCGAGTGATGTAGGTACGAAAAAAACTAGCAAAGAAGATTGAATCCATAGTTGTAATTTTAAATCCGACGTCCTCGTTTACAAAGCATTTAACCAGATGCTTATTGCTCACCTTTTAGAAGTGCAGGTGTCACACACAAAAACCTGCTTGACTTTCGTGCACTTAGTTATGGAATAACAATTTTATGTTAGACTATGAAGATCCCCCTCATGCTCCACTTTTAAACGCAAACAAATTCTATCTTTGGTTGTTTTACAAAGTCATCATAGTCGAGTTAAACGAAAATTGGATTCCTCTCAGTTGCCTTGTGTCTTTGTTTCTTCTAAGACTAAAATCCACGAATGTCGTTGAATGCAGCGGTTAATTTAATAGGCAGAATATAGATCATTTTGGATGGCACCATAATAATGATGACAACTTGTACTTCCAGACTGTGTGACTCTTTGTGTGGAGCTTTTACTGTGCGGAGGAAGCTTCATCCCCAAGTGAAAACTCTGCACACAGAAAGCTTTCCAAGTGAAAACTCTGCACACAAAAAGCTTTGCACAATGAAACGTAATAATATTAATTACAAATTTGTTAAGCTCCCCCGCGCCTACGTAAAGGAATTGTAACCGTGTCAGTTTTTGCATCATTGGGCAGAGAAGTAGCATAACAGTGTCACTATCAGAGCACTGACTGACAAAATGAGTGGTAGCATAACAGTGTCACTATCAGAGAACAGTGTCACTATCAGAGCACTGACTGACAAAATGAGTGGTAGCATAACAGTGTCACTATCAGAGCACTCACTGACAAAATGACCACTCAGAGATTAGTTTTTTTAATGAATTATCAGCGACTGACAAATACTGAAAATAAAACACCCTCCACTAGGGGAATTATGTCACATCATAGCTCACTCATCCAATCAAAAATTAGAAAAATACTTTTGAATTAACGAGAAAATAGAAATATTAAGAATTTTCCCGAAACTTTGGTTAAAATTTCAAAAGCACAGCCAAATAATGCAGAGTCAACACACTTTGACCACGAGGTGAATGCTATAGTCCCTAGCCAGGCAGGGACTAACAAGTAATAATTAGAATTAGGATAAAAATAATTAATATTAAATAAGGAGTAATATTAGATAAGGATGTTAAGAGTTCGTTTGAAATAAAGAAATTTAATTAGAAGAAATAACCTTAAAAAGGAATGACTATAAGAAGAAAATAAAGGGGTTAAGGGGGGTGGGGTTAAGGGCAGGTTGAAAATATGACAAAGGAGAAATATTAAATGAAAGGAGGGTCAAGGAGAAAGGTACATGAAACTGAGAAAGAGAGGAAGAAGAGAGGGGGGCCAGGGTTTAAGGGTTAGAAATTATATTAGAGGAATGAGGTTTAGAGGATAAGAAATGGATGGTGGGCTTCCAAGAATGGCTTAACTGGTATCCATCTTCTCGATTAAATTTGTTAGGATGAATTTTACTTTATATGGCTTCCCTAATGACACAGTTGGAGTGGAAGGGGGCAGAGGCTAAGATTTCAGTTTTATCAAAACAAAGAAGATGCTTGGTATTATGGTAATATCTTGCAATGTAAGGTTTTGAAATGCAAATATGGTAGGTGTCAACCATATTTTCTTTGAGCCAAGCTTTGAAGGATCTATCTGTTTTCCCTATGTAAGACATTCCTCAATATCAAGGGATTTCATAGAGTTTGGGACCAAGCATAAGGTCATTTTTTTCCTTTGTTGGTCTGAAGAGTTGGTTGAGGGTTTTCTAGGGCTTGAAAAAGGTTTTGATGTTCTGTTTTGAAAGAATTTTGGATATATGATCAGTAAACCCTTGAATGTAGTGTAGGTTTACTTTGGCTAAGGGAGGGTTACTGGGAAGGTTTCTAAATTGGGGACGGAAAATAGAGTGAAAGGCCTTGTTGATTTGGGATATGGAATAACCATTGGATTTGAGGGATTTAGTGAGATGGGTTTTTTCTTTGGGGAAGAATTGGGAAGAGGAGATTTGAATGGCTTGAGTAACAAGGGATTTAAGCATGACAGACTTTTGAGCAAGATGATGGTGGGAGTTAGCATGAAGGTACATATCGATATGAGTATTCTTTCAATAGGCTTGGTGAGTAAGGGAGCCATCAAGGAAGTGAGAGACAAGAACATCTAGAAAGGGGAGGGAATGGTTATCTTCAAGCTCCATAGTGAGCTGGATGTGGGGGAAAATGCTATTGAGATGGGATAAGAAGGCTTGGAAGGCAAGTAAACCATGGGACAAAATAACAAAAGTATCATCAACAAACCACTTCTAAAATTTAGCTTTGAGATGGAAAGTTTCAATTGCTATGGTTTCGAAGGTTTCTAGGTTGGGATGGAAAATAGAGTGAAAGGCCTTGTTGATTTGGGATGTGGAGTAACCATTGGATTTGAGGGCTTTAATGAGATGGGTTTTTTCTTTGGGGAATAATTGGGAAGAGGAGACCCAAATGGCTTGAGTAACAAGGGTTTTAAGCACAATGGACTATTGAGCAGGATGATGGTGGGATTTAGCATGAAGATACCTATCGATATGAGTATTATTTCGATAAACTTGGTAAGGGAGCTACCAGGGAAGTGAGAGAAAAGAACATCCAAAAAGGGGAGGGAATGGTTCACTTCAAGCTCCATAGTGAGCTGGATGTGGGGGGAAATGCTATTGAGATGGGACAGGAAGGCTTGGAATGCAAGTAAACCATGGGATAAAATAAAAAAAAGTATCATCAACAATCCACTTCTAAAATTTAGCTTTGAGATGGAAGGTTTCAATGGTTACAGTTTCAAAGTGCTCCATAAAAATGTTAGCTACAACAAGGGAAAGGGATGAGCCCATGGTTTTGCCCTCTATTTTCTCATAACAAATTTTGTTAAAAGTGAAAAAGGTGGTGGTAAGGAAAATTTTGATAAGGTTAAGGGTTTCAGGATATACAAGCTTAGAAATGAGATCAATGGCTGCGGGGACAGGAATTTTGGTAAATAAGGAAACGACATCAAAGCTAACCATGATGTCATTTTCATCAAGCTTGATGTGGTTGGTTTGCTGGATAAAATCAAAGGAACCTTTATGGAAGGAGGTAGATTGACCAGAAAAGGGACGAAGCTTCTTGGTAAGGAATTTGGAGAGAGTATGGGTGGGAGCACCAATAGCGCTACCAATAGGTCTAAGGGGGGTATCCTTTTTGTGAATTTTAGGCTAACCATAAATATCGGAAGTAATGGGGTTAAAGGGGATGAGAATATTTGGATGGTAGGGTCAAGGGATGAAGATTTAATAGATTTTGTTACCTTGTTGGTCACATTTTGGAGGGGGTTCTTAGTTAAAGGAGTGTATGATGAGGGGGAAAGGAGATCAAGCATATTATAATAGTAATCCAAGGAATTCATACCAACTGACGCATTTCCTTTATCAACTTTTAGAATGAGAATGTTGGGTTTGGAATTGAGCTGTTGAATTGTTATAAATTCTTCCTTTGTAAGGATAGGCTTGGGGAGCTTGAAGCCTCGGAGAATGCATCCACGTTCTTGTTGAATCTCTTTCGCCACATGGGAAGGAAGGTGGAGATGGATTCAATGGAGAAAATAATATCCTCATAGTGAATGTCATGGGGAACAATAACAAAGTTAAAAGCCCTTTTCTAAAAAGCTTAACGAGGGAGCATCGAGTTCAATAGAGGACAGGTTAACCACTTTGGCATTAAGAGTCGGAGGAGGAGGAGAGAAGGATGAAAAGGGGGGTAAGAGACGAGAACAAATTATTATGAATGGAATTAGGATTAACATCAAAATTACTATTAGGATAATAGAAGGGGTTAGGATTGGGAAGAGATGTGGAATTAAGGGAAAGACGTTTGGAATTAGAATTAGAATTATACTTAAGATCAATACTGAGACTTGAAGCAATATTACTATTAGGGTTGGAGTTAGAATTTAAATTAGAATTAGATTTAGGATTAGAATTAGAATGAGGTTTTTAGAAATAGGATTAAATTTAAAATTGGAAATAAATTTAAATGTAAACATTAAGATTAGGATCATCATTAAAAACATTAGAATTATTTTTAAATTTTAAATTACATCCAACCTCCAAATTATCTTTAAAAAATTTACTAAAATATGTTGTAGAATTAATATGGGAGAATGTTCTATTGGGGTTAACCAACTCCACGAGATGAGTGGATTGATTGGCATGATTGGAAGAATCACACAGAATTTTAACAGTAGTTGTAGGCTTAACGTAGGTCAAGGAATTGGACAATGAAAGAGAAGTGGATGGAGACAATGAAGATGTTGCCGAAGGAGAGGTTAGAGCGAGGGCTAAACCGACAAGATTGGAGGAAGGATGGCTAGAATCCCTTACGCTGATCCTAGAGATGTTGGGGAACTAGGTGACGCTGGGTAGATTTAGGTGCCAATTCCACTGGGATGGGCGCTGGTGGAGGCGGAGCGGAGTCAGATGGAGGGGTTGGTTTCGAGGAGCTCATTGCTTCTGTTGACAGCATAGTGAATGAATTGGTAGACATATGCAAGGGATGTGAAGTGGGGTTTTCTTCGCAAGAATAAAGGCTTGGTTCACTAGGAAAGGGTGAGGGCGCCATTGCAGAAGATGAAAGAGAAAGGAGGGGAGGAGCGGATGTAAAGATCACTGAGATGGGAGAGAAGATGAACCGTGAGGGCTAGAGGAAGAAACAGATGAGGAAAAGGAAGAGTGAAGGATAAATAGCATTGATTTTTGAGGGTGGATATTGTGAGAATCTATATAAGAATCATTAAAATAGAAAGCCTAGGAAATTTTGATGTGCAATATCAATCATTTTACAAGTTCTATGAAGGGTTTTTCTATAAATTTACTTTTAATTAATTGATTCCATAGAATTGGAAGTAGACATAGCAGATCTATGGCCTAGAAAAACTCAGAGATCGTAATTTATAATAGATGATAGTTTCAAATGGTACTTATATAATTTAGTTGATAAAAAATTTCAAATGGTACTTTTTTTCAGTACGAAAAAAGTCAGATAGTATTATATAAAAAAAAGATTTCTGATACAGAAATATGTGTAATGGAGAAAACCTATAGAAGTTACCCGCAATAAAACAGTATATTCGAAGCCGCAGATTATGGTAACTATTTAAAGATACCAGAAAAAGACATATACCCACAATTGACGATATATAAAACCAGAGATACCTGGGCTCATAATAGATGATTGATAGCCAGGTTCATGGTACATACCAAGACATTTTGAGATTTCCTATATACCCAGCATTGAGAATTCCTGAATTTGATGCGTGACGGTCCCCATGGTGATGTACAGATTCCATACCCCGCACTGAGAGAGCAGCCCTTTCTTTGATAGTTCATCTCTGATCATATTCTAAGATCGGTTGACATGGGCGATGGAGAAATCCTTTGTAGTATTCCAGATGTGGGAGATTCTATGCATCCATCCGACCATATTGATATTTTTATGGAGTATTTACCGATAGCATGATCTATTATGAGATTTGAGTCTCCAAAGATCCAAAGGGATTCAATATTCAAGAAAGGACAGAATAGAAGAAGACCATATAGAGCCATGGCTTCTGCTTTATTGTTTGTCCCTGTACCCCCGTTCCAATATATTGCATAGTGTTGATCCTCCAGAATCTTAATGGAAACTCCACACGCACATATTCCATCTTTCATAGCCCCATCAAAGTTTGCCCTTGGATATACCAACTGACAAGGAAAATTATCATTTGGTTTTACATTTACTTGCTGAGGAATGGAGGGTAGGAGATTGTAATATATAGAGATGATATGATCAAAAACGTTTTTGAAATTCTCCTTACAGTTTTGAAAAATAACCTTATTCCTCCATTTCCAAATAGACCAAAACACAATAAGTGGGATAGGCCTCCATATCACTTTCTAAATACTCCACCATGCAAATGCATCTTTAATGGATGAATGTACGATGAAATTGAAATCAATATGTGAGGCCAATTCCTTCCAAAGAATTTGGGAGTGATAGCAATTTAAAAAGATGTGAAGATTGCTTTCTGCCTCAGATAGGCATATAGAAGAGATGGTAGGACCGTGCCAATTCCTCTTTTGCAGGTTGTCCAAGGTGAGATTTTTGTTGTGATACACAAGCCATGAGAATAATATAATCTTGTAGGGGCACCCAAACTTCCAAAATGAATATGGAAAAATGTTATCGGCAAGTGTATATTGATCCTCTATTATGGAGAGATGTATATCTTTTACAAGAACATTAGTCTTTCCACTCCCCCCACCCCTCCAAGCAATGTCGTCCTCATCTTCAGATCTGAATATACTCCTGCACCACATTTTCTAGATGATATTATTCCATTGAGAAGCTAATAAACCATTAAGGCCCAAACATTAGCAGATTTCCAGTTGGGAATAGCACCCTGCCACTCATCAATAGCCTGAGCCCAGTAGAAAATTCCTTTTTGATGGAGAATATGTATAAGTTGTGGAGGAATAGGAGAAACTTCTTCTCCTCCAATCATAGGATCAAATAACAATTAAAATTTTATTCCCTGTCTGGAAATTCCACACTAAATTTTTGAAAAAAAAACAATGAATCTTATGAAAACTCCTCCATATAGCAGATCCTCGAGCAAGCCCCAATGATCTATACCTGAACCAAAAAGATATATCTATGTTCCCCATATATTTCAATCTAATGGAATTACTCCATATGATGTTCCCAATTACAGCTCTCCATAATGATTTACACAGCAAGGCAAGACCAAATTTATGAAGATGCATGATACCCCAACCCCCCATCTTCTTTGCGAGGGTAAGGTTTGAAAGCTTGGACATGTGAAATTTCCTTTTTTCCTTATATCCCCCCCATATGAAATATGCCATTAATCTATTTAGATTATGAATGATACTGGCCGGAATAAAAAATAAGTGTGCCCAATATACCAAAACTCCACGATGTTGCTATTTTTGGAAGTAAGGAGTAGGGGCAGAGTATATAAATGAACAACAATAAGAATAGTGAGATCCAAAACAAAACAAAACAAAACAAAAAAATGCTTAGATGAGGGTTATAGACATTACAAAACAAGTGACGTAAACTTCATACACTTGGAATGGAGTAAAAGCAAATAGTGCTTATTTCACTAGCTTAAAATATGTTTGAGACATTGGCAATACACTAGAAATTCTCCTTTTTTAGTGGGTTAAAATATTCTATATGTTGTAGTCTATGACATCATAAGTATTATAAATTTACGTTATGTTTTATGTCCATATGTCCATAAGGGCTTGAATGTACATTCCATAATAATGGTCAACTAAAATTGTGTCTTTGATTTGGTAGTCAAAACATGTCATGTGAGAGTGCAAACAAAAGTTAGCAAAAAGAAGACACGGAAGGGAGATGACGAAAAATGCTTTTGTCAAAGTTTTGTGGAATGACTTAAAGACATATAGATTATTCACACTACTTAGTTGACATTGAGTTTGGATTGTGAGTATTAAGGTTATTGATTGTCCACGTGTTCATTGTTCCACTAGAGTTGAACAACTAGACTTGTGCGAGTTTCGCTAGAGTTGAACAGCTAGACTTGTGCGAAGCTTTCACTATGCAAAAAGCTCCTCACATATGTCGTTTCCAATTGCGATAAATGAAAATCCCCATAAAGAAACGGATGTGCCTTTGATTTGGCTATCAAAACATGTCATGTGAGAGAAGGTAGGGAAAATAGGTGATGAAAAACACCTTTTATCAAAGTTTTGTGCAATGATTGAAAAAGAAAATTATAAAACACACTAATAATGTAATCGCAAATCTAAAATATCATATAACAAAATCCAAAACCAAAAATAAAAGAATTTAAAGATATAAGAATAATCGTGAATATATATAAATCAAGATACGTTATATAATCATATAGACATTCATAATTGTGACATAAATATGGTATTGCAGTTCATTAATATGAGAACATGGAAAAATTGTAATATTAAAAGTACCAATATGGAAAGTCATAGAGATTAGGTATGTTTGCAGAGGCGAAAATGAACCATCAAATTTTCGTTAATACATTAATAGATATGGCCCATGGGGCTTTGGATTGACAGTGAATGGGTGCATTGTTAAGGCACTCCTTGCGATAGGTCACCGGTTCAAATCCCCCATGGGTACTTAGGTTAGTCTTAACTTAGAAAAAAAAAAATACATTAATAGATATGCTATAAATTACGTTGTCGAGACAATTAGATGAACTAAATTGGGCATTATACTAGGTAACAAGACATCGCTACCCTATAAAGATGTAAAGTTTTAAATTATAATTTTATTTATCTATTTTAATTTATTTTAATTTATAATTTAGATTACTATGAAGGATGTTGTCGCATGGGTTGTGATTCTCAACGATTTTTTATTATATATTATATGTAACTTGTTGTGTTGATATGTGTCATACTCTTCACTTTTTAAAAGAAGCACGGGGATTTGGGGATTTCCATTGTGTGGGAGTGTGGAGCTCCGCACAACCTCCACACTCTACACAATGAACTTCTTCCGCACTCTACACAACTAGAGCAGCCCAAAAACGAGTATGGAAGTGTGGAATGCGAGGAATGTTAACTTATGCTTCCACTAAAGATTCCAACAACCAGATTACGAAGTCATATAGTGGGATATTGTCACTTATTTTATACGGTAATTCTTAGTCAACCATTCTTCAATCAACCATACTACTCCTTATGGTTTGCAGAGTGATCTGCTTGACGAAGTCATTGTACTCATACAATAGTCGGTCGGTTGTGTACACGATTCTCGGTTCACTGGTGATACAGATGACAAATTAAAATGTTAGAATTCTTATTCGAACTTATCTCTCTCGCATATTCACTTACACACCTAGCACCAATTATTTGAGAATCAAAGGTTTTGTGCTTTAACAAATGCAAGTAATAAACACTCAATTACAAATTATGAAATTCTATATTGCATTTGAAATTTTAAAATTTTAATGTGTGCATGTGATATAAGAATTAAATACTTTATAATTCGTGAATTTCTAGTTAAAAGCTGGTAAATAACATAAAAGTTATCCTCATACTTATTGCTCGCCTTGCCCAAGTGCGAGTGATGCAGGTACGAAAAAACTAGCAAAGAAGATTGAATCCATAGTTGTAATTTTAAATCTGACGTCCTCGTTTACAAAGAATTTAACTAGATGCTTATTGCTCACCTTTTAGAAGTGCAGGTGTCACACACAAAAACCTGCTTACTTTTGTGCAATTAGTTATGGAATAACAATTTTATGTTGGACTATGAAGATCCCCCTCATGCTCCACTTTTAGAAGCAAACAAATCCTATCTTTGGTTGTTGTACAAAGCCATCATAGCCGAGTTAAACGAAAATTGGATTCCTCTCAGTTGCCTTGTGTCTTTGTTTCTTCTAAGACTAGAATCCACGAATGTGGATGAATGCAGTGATTAATTTAATAGGCAGAATATAGCTAATTTTGGATGGCACCATAATAATGATGACAACTTGTACGTCCAGACTGTGTGACTCCTTGTGTGGAGCTTTCACTGTGCGGAGGAAGCTTCCTCCCCACAGTGAAAACTCTGCACACAGAAAGCTTTGCACAATGAAACGTAATAATATTAATTGCAAATTTGTTAAGCCGCCCCCCCCCCCCCCCCGCGCGATTACATAAAGGAATTGCAACCATGTCAGTTTTTGCATCATTGGGCAGAGAAGTAGCATAACAGTGTCAGTATCAGAGCACTGACCGACAAAATGACCACTCAGAGATTAGTTTTTTTTTTAATGAATTATCAGCCACTGACAAATACTGAAAATAAAACACGCATTATGTCACATCAGAGCTCACCCTTCCAATCAAAAATTAGAAAAAAAAAAACAAATAAAAAAAAATAGAAAAATACTTTTGAATTAACGAGAAAATAGAAATATTAAGAATTTTCCTAAAACTTTGGTTAAAATTTCAAAAACACAGCCAAATAATGCAAAGTCAACACACTTTGACTGCGAGGTGAATGTTATAGTCCCTAGTGAGGCAGGGACTAACAAGTAATAATTAGAATTAGAACAAAAATAATTAAGATTAAATAAGGAGTAATATTAGATAAGGATGTTAAGAGTTCGTTTAAAATAAAGAAATTTAATTAGAAGAAATAACCTTAAAAAGAATGACTATAAGAAGAAAATAAAGGGGTTAAGGGGAGGTTGAAAATATGACAAAGGAGAAATATTAAATGAAAGGAGGGTCAAGGAGAAAGGTACATGAAACTGAGAAAGAGAGGAAGAAGAGAGGGGGGCCAGGGTTTAAGGGTTAGAAATTATATTAGAGGAATGAGGTTTAGAGGATAAGAAATGGATGGTGGGCTTCCAAGAATGGCTTAACTAGTATCCATCTTCTCGATTAAATTTGTTAGGATGATTTTTACTTTATATGGCTTCCCTAATGACACAGTTGGAGTGGAAGGGGGCAAAGGCTAAGATTTCGGTTTTATCAAAACAAAGAAGATGCTTGGTATTATGGCAATATTTTGCAATGCAGGGTTTTGAAATGCAGATATGGTAGGTGTCAACCATATTTTCTTTGAGCCCAGCTTTGAAGGATCTATCTGTTTTCCCTATGTAAGACATTCCTCAGTATCAAGGGATTTCATAGAGTCTGGGACCAAGCATAAGGTCATTTTTGTCCTTTGTCGGTCTGAAGAGTTGGCTGAGGGTTTTCTAGGGCTTGAAGAAGGTTTTGATGTTCTGTTTAGAAATAATTTTGGATATATGATCAGTAACCCCTTGAATGTAGGGTAAGTTTACTTTGGCTAAGGGAGGGTTACTGGGAAGGTTTCTAGATTGGGGATGGAAAACAGAGTGAAAGGCCTTGTTGATTTGGGATATGGAATAACTATTGGATTTTAGGGATTTAGTGAGATGGGTTTTTTCTTTGGGGAAGAATTGGTAAGAGGAGATTTGAATGGCTTGAGTAACAAGGAATGTAAGCATGACAGAATTTTGAGCAAAATGATGGTGGGAGTTAGCATGAAGGTACCTATTGATATGAGTATTCTTTCAATAGGCTTGGTGAGTAAGGGATCCATCAAGGAAGTGAGAGACAAGAACATCTAGAAAGGGGAGGGAATGGTTATCTTCAAGCTCCATAGTGAGCTGGATGTGGGGGAAAATGCTATTGAGATGGGATAGGAAGGCTTGGAACGCAAGTAAACCATGGGACAAAATAACAAAAGTATCATCAACAAACCACTTCTAAAATTTAGCTTTGAGATGGAAAGTTTCAATGGCTATGGTTTCAAAGGTTTCTAGGTTGGGATGGAAAACAGAGTGAAAGGCCTTGTTGATTTGGGATGTGGAGTAACCATTGGATTTGAGAGCTTTAATGAGATGGGTTTTTTCTTTGGGGGATAATTGGGAAGAGAAGATCCAAATGGCTAGAGTAACAAGGGTTTTAAGCACAGTGGACTGTTGAGCAGGATGATGGTGGGATTTAGAATGAAGGTACCTATCGATATGAGCATTATTTTGATAAACTTGGTGAGTAAGGGAGCCACCAGGGAAGTGAGAGACAAGAACATCCAAAAAGGGGAGGGAATGGTTCACTTCAAGCTCCATAGTGAGCTGGATGTCGGGGGAAATGCTATTGAGATGGGACATGAAGGCTTGGAATGCAAGTAAACCATGGGACAAAAAAAAAAAAACAAAACAAACAAACAAAAACAAAAAAACAAAAAGTATCATCAACAATCCACTTCTAAAATTTAGCTTTGAGATGGAAGGTTTCAATGGTTACAGTTTCAAAGTGCTCCATAAAAATGTTAGCTACAACAGGGGAAAGGGATGAGCCCATGGTTGTGCCCTCTATTTGCTCATAACAGATTTTGTTAAAAGTGAAAAAGGTGGTGGTAAGCAAAATTTTGATAAGGTTAAGGGTTTCAGGATATACAAGCTTAGAAATGATATCAATGGCTTTAGGGATGGGAATTTTGGTAAATAAGGAAACGACATCAAAGCTAACCATAATGTCATTTTCATCAAACTTGATGTGGTTGGTTTGCTGGATAAAATCAAAGGAACCTTTATGGAAGGAGGTAGATTGGCCAGAAAAGGGACGAAGCTTCTTGGCAAGGAATTTGGAGAGAGTATGGGTGGGACCACCAATAGCGCTACCAATAGGTCTAAGGGGGATATCCTTTTTGTGAAATTTAGGCTAACCATAAATCTCGGGGGTAATGGGGTTAAAGGGGATGAGAATCTTTTGAATGGTTGGGTCAAGGGATGAAGATTTAATAGATTTTGTTAGCTTGTTGGTCACATTTTGGAGGGGGTTCTTAGTTAAAAGAGTGTATGATGATGGGGAAAGGAGATCAAGCATCTTACAATAGTAATCCAAGGAATTCATACCAACTGGCGCATTTCCTTTATCAACTTTGAGAATGAGAATGTTGGGTTTGGAATTGAGTTGTTGAATTGTTATAAATTCTTCCTTTGTAAAGATAGGCTTGGGGAGCTTGAAGCCTCGGAGAATGCATCCACATTCTTGTTGAATCTCTTTCGCCACATGGGAAGGAAGGTGGAGGTGGATTCAATGGAGAAAATAATATCCTCATATTGAATGTCATGGGGAACAATAACAAAGTTAAAAACCTTTTTCTAAAAGGCTTAATCAGGGAGCATCGAGTTCAATAGAGGATTGGTTAACCACTTTGGCATTAAGAGTCAGAGGAGGAGGAGAGAAGGATGAAAAGGGGGGTAAGAGACGAGAACAAATTATTATGAATGGAATTAGGATTAACATCAAAATTACTATTAAGATAATAGAAGGGGTTAGGATTTGGAAGAGGTGTGGAATTAAGGGAAAGAGGTTTGGAATTAGAATTAGACTTATACTTAAGATCAATACTGAGATTTGAAGCAATATTACTATTAGGGTTGGAGTTAGAATTTAAATTAGAATTAGATTTAGGATTAGAATTAGAATGAGTTTTTTAGAAATAGGATTAAATTTAGAATTGGAAATAAATTTAAATATAAACATTAAGATTAGGATCATCATTAAAAACATTAGAATTATTTTTAAATTTTAAATTACATCCAACCTTCAAATTATCTTTAAAAAATTTACTAAAATCTGTTGTAGAATTAAGATGGGAGAATGTTCTATAAGGGTTAACCAACTCCACGAGATGAGTGGATTGATTGGCATGATTGGAAGAATCGCACAGAATTTTAACAATAGTTGTAGGCTTAATGCAGGTCAAGGAATTGGACAATGAAAGAGAAGCAGATGGAGACAATGAAGATGTTACCAAAGGAGAGGTTAGAGCGAGGGCTAAACCGACAAGATTGGAGGAAGGATGGCTAGAATCCCTTACGCTGATCTTGGAGATGTTGGGGACCTAGGTGATGCTGGGTAGATTTGGGTGTCAGTTCCACTGGGATGGACGCTGGTGGAGGCGGAGAAGAATTAGATGGAGGGGTTGGTTTCGAGGAGCACATTGCTTCAGTTGACAGCATAGTGAACGAATTGGTAGACATATGCAAGGGATGTGAAGTGGGGTTTTCTTCGCAAGAATAAAGGCTTGGTTCACTAGGAAAGGGTGAGGGCGACATTGCAAAAGATGAAAGAGAAAGGAGGGGAGGAGGGGATGTAAAGATCACTGAGATGGGAGAGAAGATGAACCGTGAGAACTAGAGGAAGAAACAGATGAGGAAAAGGAAGAGTGAAGGATAAATAGCATTGGTTTTTGAGGGTGGATATTGTGAGAATCTATATAGGAACCATTAAAATAGAAAGCCTAGGAAATTTTGATGTGCAATATCAATCATTTTGCAGGTTCTATGAAGGGTTTTTCTATAAATTTGCTTTTAATTAATTGATTCCATAGAATTGGAAGTAGACATAGCAAAACTATGGCCTAGAAAAACTCAAAGATCGTAATTTATAATAGATGATAGTTTCAAATGGTACTTATATAATTTAGTTGATAAAAAGTTTCAAATGGTACTTTTTTTCAGTACGAAAAAAGTTGGATAGTATTATACATAAAAATATTTTTGATACAGAAATATGTGTAATGGAGAAAACCCATAGAAGTTACTCGCAATAAAAAATTATATGCAAAGCCGCAGATTACGGTTCTATTTACAGATACCAGAAAAAGACATATACCCACAATTGATGATATATAAAACCAGAGATACTTGGGCTCATAATAGATGATTGATAGTCAGGTTCAGATACATACCAGGACATTTTGAGATTTCCTATATAACCAGCATTGAGAATTCCTGAATTTGATGCGTGACGGTCCCCACGGTGATGTACAGATTCCATACCTCGCACTGAGAGAGCAGCCCTTTCTTTGATAGTTCATCTGCAATCATAATCTGGGATCAGTTGACAGGGGCGATGGAGAAATCCTTTGTAGTATTCCAGATATGGGAGATTCTATGCATCCATCCAACCAGATTGATATTGTTTATGGAGTATTTACCGATAACATGATCTATTATGAGTTTTGAGTCTCCATAGGTCCAAAGGGATTCAATATTCAAAAAATAACATAATAGAAGAAGGCCATATATAGCCATGGCTTCTGCTTTATTGTTTGTCCCTGTACCCCCGTTCCAATATATTGCATAGCGCTGGTCCTCCAGAATCTTAATGGAAACTGCACATGCACATATTCCATCTTTCATAGCCCCATCAAAGTTTGCCCTTGGATATACCAACTGAGAAGGAAAATTATCATTTGATTTTACATTTACTTGTTGAGGAATGGAGGGTAGGAGATTGTAATATATAGAGATGTTATGATCAAAAACGTTTTTGAAATTCTCCTTACAGTCTTGAAAAATAACCTTATTCCTCAATTTCCAAATAGACCAAAACACAATAAGTGGGATAGGCCTCCATATCACTTTCTGAATACTCCACCATGCAAATGCATCTTTAATGGATGAATGTGCGATGAAATTGAAACCAATATGTGAGGCCAGTTCCTTCCAAAGAACCTGGGAGCGATAGAAATTTAAAAAGATGTAAAGATTGCTTTCTACCTCAGATAGGCATATAGAACAGATGGTAGGATCGTGTCAATTCCTCTTTTGCAGGTTGTCCCAGGTGAGATTTTTGTTGTGATATACAAGCCATGAGAATAATATAATCTTGCAGGGGCACCCATAATTCCAAAATGAATATGGAAAAATGTTATCGGAAAGTGTATTATGATCCTCTATTATGGAGAGAGATATATCTTTTACAAGACATTAGTCTTTCCACTCCTCCCCCTCCAAATAATGTCGTCCTCATCTTCAAATCTGAATATACCCCTGCACTGCATTTTTCAGATGATATTATTCCATTGAGAAGCTAATAAACCATTAAGGCCCAAGACATTAGTAGATTTTCAGCTGGGAATAGCACCTTGCCACTCATCAATAGCCTGAGCCCAATAGAAAATTCCTTTTGATGGAGAATATGTAAAAGTTGTGGAGGAATAGGAGAAACTTCTTCTCCTCCAATCATAGGATCAAGACCAATTAAAATGTTATTCCCTGTCTGGAAATTCCACACTAATTTTTGAAAAAGAAACGATGAATCTTATGAAAACTCCTCCATATAGCAGATCCTCAACCAGGCCCCAATGATCTATACCTGAACCAAAAATATATATCTATGTTACCCATATATTTCAATCTGATGGCATTACTCCATATACAGTTCCCCATTACAGCTCTCCATAATGATTTACACAGCAAGGCAAGACCAAATTTACGAAGATCCATGATACCCCAACCCCCCATCTTCTTTGGGAGGGTAAGATTTGAAAGCTTGGACAGGTGAAATTTCCTTTTTTCCTTACAGCCCCCCCAATATGAAATATGTCGTTAATCTATTTATATTATGAATGATACTGGCCGGAATAAAAAAAATAAGTGTGCCCAATATACCAAAAGTTGGGCCAACACCGATTGAGTTAAAATCATCCTTTCTGCCAAAGAGAGACATTTATACTCCCAACCAACAATTATTTTATATAATCTGTTAAGGATCCATGTTCAATCTAATTTAGAATAACCTAGTGGCTTTAGATGATAACCCAAATATTTCAAAACCTCTCTAATAGATTTAGCTTGAATATTGAAAAGATGGGTAAGGTATTCGATTACTTCCATATTCACATCACCATGATGAAAAGATGATTTACCTCCATTAATACGTAGACTAGTGGCCCTTTGAATGTTTTCCAAAATCTCATGTAGATTCATCCAAGTCTATCTACAGAGCATGGCAAAAGTCATTATATCATCCACAAATAGATTATGCGAAAAATTGTTTCCCCTGTTGATAGTTAGTGGACGGAATTTACCCTCACTAACAGCCCTTTTTATATGAAGGCTAAGAGAATCCATAACAAGTATGAATAGGAGGGGAGAAAGGGAACATCCCTGATGAAGACCCCTAGCAGCAGAGAAGAAAGGAGTTGGAATACCATTTATGAGAATGGCATAATTAACATTTTCCACACAAGCCATAATCCAGTTGGTACATTGATTATTGAGCCCAATTTTTATAAGAAGACACCGCAAAAATCCCCAGTCAAGACAATCATAAGCCCTTTTTAGGTCTATTTTCAGGATGGTTGCTTCAATTTTTTTCGTGTGCATAGAATGGAAGCATTCTTGAGTAATAGCAATAGCTTCCAAGATATTCCTGCCTATTAAGAAACCATGTTGTTCTTGGGATAAATAACTTGACAAGATGCCCCGGATCCTTCCTGATATGATTTTAGAAATTATTTTATATATGGTGTTACATAATGATATAGGTCTATAGTCTGTAAAGGAAAGAGAAACCTTTTTTTTTTGGATTAAGGCAATGTAAGTTGAAGAGATGACTTGATTTATGTTTCTCTTTAATCTGGATTCCTCAATCATACCCAAGATATCATTTTTCATCAGATTGAAAAAATGAAAAGGTCTATAGTCCAACCATCTCGACCAGGGCATTTATCTTTTTTAATTGATTTCATAATGGACAATAGCTCCTTATCCGTGACACTAGCAAATAATCAATCATTATGTTCCTCGTCGAACATGGTTGGGAAAGGCTCAATACCCCATATGATATCATTCATTCCGATGTCCTGGTCCCTTCTGTATGAATTCCAAAAAAAAAA
>APFE031439439.1:25603-37027 GCA_000404065.3 Pinus taeda
TAAAAATAAAAATTACAGCTTCATTAGAAATCTCTTCATGAGAGTGCACTAGATAGCCCTTATCATTTTTAATTTCCCATATAGAATTTGTTTTCCGTCTCTTCTTTGCGAATCTGTGGAAAAATTTAGTGTTATTGTCGCCCTCTTTTAGCCAAATGGCCCGGTGTTTCAGTCTCCAGGTCGCTTCTTCAATGGCCAGGAGACTGTTTTTCCTTCTTTCTAGCTCCCATATCCGAGCTCGCACATCCCACGAAATTTTGTGAACAGACATACACCTGGTGATACTGTCAAGCTCCTTGTTAATATCAAGCAGTTCTAATCTGTTAGAGTGTTTCTTATAGCCTTGCCATTCCTTTACTTTTTTATTGAGAAATGCCATGCAACACAAGAAGGATTCAATCTGATAAAACAGATCTTGCAGAGAATAATCTTGCCAAGATTCCTGAACAAGATTGTTGAACACAGCATCCTCTAGCCATATCCTGTTAAATTTGAAAGGATAATCCTTTCTGTGATTTAGGGTCATCCATTGCAAGGAGATAGGTCTATGATCAGAAATAAAACATGGTAAGATACTAGAAGAGGGAAAACCAAGACGTTCCACCAGCCTATCATGGATTAAGAATCGATCTAGTCTTTTAGCAAGGTATGAGTTCCCTGTTCTCCAATTATCCCAAGTAGGAGCTAATATTGAAGGACAAATATCTACAAAATTATACTGAAGGAGAGCCTCTCTGATGAAACCTCCCACGGCATTAATTTTCCTGCCTCTGCCCCACACTTCGTCAGAGCTCAAAGAAAAATTTAAATCCCCTGCTATTAATAAGGAGTCAATCTCCATGATTTCCGAGGACAAAAACTGACTCCAAAAAGTAAGGCGATCCTTATATGGGGCATAAACATTCAGGATATGAACAGGGGCAGCCATATCCCGGAATTTTGCAAGAATCAAAATACCATCAAAACATTGGAAGGTCTTGGCCGAAATTCAAACGAGGTCCCATAGAACAACCAAACACCCAGAATGACCAGAGGCAATAGTTTATGGGCAACCATGCATGGTTTCTTGAATCGGGATAATTTTAGAGGAGGAAGAAAGAAATAAATTCCTAGGTGCCAAAAATTTTGGGACCACACCATGACCCCTGATGTTCATAGAAAGTATTTTTATCATGAGGCCCCTTCCCCAGGCTTACCTGCTCTAAGAGGCCCGCTCACTGCAATATCAATAATAGAGATATCAATAAGGGATGTTTCCTGAAGATCATTTTTGGACTTATCCCTCCTGCCTCGGAAATGCCTACTACCTCTGTTCTGTTTTCTTCTAACCATGATATTCCGCGCCGAAGAAGGATTAATGACAGGTGAGAAAGATTTATGTGGCTTATGGATGGTAAGAGGATGAAGATGAAGAGATTCTCTTCGCAATAGCATATCAAGATCACTGCCTATCGAATTCGTAGGGGATGATATAGGCGAGTTAGGAGGAGTGACAGATATCACCGGAGCCTTACCTTTTAAATCAGTGTTGTCTTGCTAAGAGGAGACTTGTCGATTAATCGATGAGGGAGCTTTATCATTAGAAACATATCTGACTTTGTTAGGTGATGGGGAAGAGGATGGAATGAGAGTAATGATGGGGGACAAATAGTGGTTAGAATTCGGATGAGTCACAAGAAGAGGAGACTTAATGGCCAACCCTGGAGAAGGCTCCTGAGGATAGGGATGAGAGAAAAATAAATCCTGAGCACCTAAAGGGGGATGAGACGTCGATGCCATATAGTAGGAGAGGTCCAATTTATCCAAAGACAAAGATCTCAGAAAAGATTGGGGAGCAGCCTTTGTATTTTTAGGAGATACAGAGAGTCGATGAGATGTCTCACGTGACAGGTCTCTCGGCATCGAAAAACTATTTGACAGAACTGGAGAAGCTTTATTAGCAAATGAAGACGTACCTTTTAAATTATTCCTCTTCCCACCCGTGACACAAAACTCCTTATCCAAAGTGGGAGAATAGGATTTCACATGGGAATCCTTCCTTTTTACCTTTCCGCAAGGATGACGAGGACAGTGCCATTTCAAGTGACCAGTCTTATGAAAAAACGAGCATCAGAAGGGCACACCCCAATAACTTTTCTGTATATATTTGTATGAATTTTTTCAAAAGTTATAGTGTCATAGAGACAATCCTCTCCATAGAGGGGTAGTATTTTAGCATGGATATTTTCACAGTCCATAACTTGATGTTGATAACTTCTGGTAAATTGTGTGTTGTATTTGTTGATTGTAACTTCAACCTTTACAAATGATGTGAATAGTACTAGACCAAGTTAAATAGAAAAGGCATGAACATTATTGTTAAAAAATGTTATATTGAAATAGGAGTGAATATAGCCATTAGGTAGGGTGAAAATGATGAGATTGATGTTTAATTAATTAATATTGAGTAAGATGAATAAAATATTAAATAATATTGACTATGATGAATAAAATATTGAACAATAAAAGATTTAGAATTGAATTCAAATTAAACATTTAGAATTACAGTCAGATTAAAAGATTTGGAATTGAATTTGAATTAAAAAATTTCGAATAAAATGAAAATAAAGTTGGGTAAATTTAAAAGAGATTAATGATCAAAAGTCAATTATTAAATTAGTTAAAAATTAAATTCTGTAAGAATTAGTCAAAAAAATTATAATAACCGATATTAAATTAATTTAAACTTATAATTGTCCACGGGGTGGAGAGTAGAGAGTGATGGGTTGTGTTGTTAAGCCACTCAGTGATGTAAAGGTGATGGGGTGTGTTGTTAAGCCACTCACTGATGTAAAGATCATCAGTTCAAAACTTCATGGGCAAAAATCCAGTCATGTTAAGGGCTAGTCTGGCCCAAGCCAAATGTGATTCTCGAATGATTTTGACGACTTAGATGCTCCTGGGTTGTGGTTTCTCAAGCCAGAGGTCAAGCTGAAATTAAACTTAAACAAAAATAAAATTAAACTTATAATTAATATTTTTATTGGAACCAAAATTATTTTATAAGATTAGAAATAAGTAGTAACGAATTTTAATAAAATTTATTAGAATATATATTATTAATATAATGAGAATGAGAATGATTTGGGTCAAAGTAGATTGCCCAATTAGTATTATTAAATTGAACTAAGATATAAAATATTTGATTAATGACATTGTATGTGGTTCAAGTCCTTTGAATCCTAGCCTAGATTAGTTTCCCATTTCTGCGTTGTTTTTCTTTTTTGAGGATCATTTAGGTTTTTTTGGAGGAGTTTTTTTCGGTTATTTCCCCGGTCTTAACCGTGGTCTGATGTGATTTTCTCAAGTTGATTCGGCTATGCGAGGAAATAGCTCCTCTGGACTATGCCGGTTTCTATCTTTTCAATCCTACTTTGTTTTGTTCTACCATGGAAAGAGATCGACGTTCTCATGGCTCTATTTGGCTTTGGATTTATTATGCCCATTTTGCACTTTGTTATTTATGAATATGAGTTTATAGCACACAAAGTCATGATTATGTGAACTCTGTGAAAGTTTGTTTTTTAGGTTTTAAAAAACAAATAAATAAAATATTTGATTAAAGTTGGAGATTAAATATTAACGAATAATAATGAATCAGAGTAAAAAAAGAATAAGATTAAATAAAAATAATATTAGATAAGGATGTTAAGGATTAATTTGAATTAAAGAAATTTGAGTAGAAGAAATAATTTTAAAAATGAATAATTATAAGAAGAAGAAAATAAAAGGGGTTAAGGGGTTGAAAATAGGACAAAGGAGAAATATTAAATGAAAGGAGGGTCGAGAAGAAAGGGATAGGACACTGAGAAAGAGGGTAAGAAAAAAGGGGGACGGGTTTAAGAAGGGTTGGAATTTATATTAGAGAAACAAGATTTAGAAGATAAGAAATGGATGGTAGGCTTCCAAGAATTTCTTAACTGGTATCCATCTTCTCGATTAAAGTTGTTAGGATGTTTTTCAATTTCCAGGGCGTCCCTAATGACACAGTTGGAGCCCAAGGGGGAAGAGGCTAAGATTTTGGTTTTATCAAAACAAATTAGATGCTTAAAACCCTTATTACTCGAGTTATTCGGATCTCCTCTTTCCAATTCTTCCCCAAAGAAAAATACCATTTCACTAAAGCCCTCAAATCCAAAGGTTACTCCACATCCCAAATCAACAAGACCTTTCACTCTATTTTCCATCCCCAACCTAGATACCTTCCCAATAACCATCCCTTAGCCAAAGTAACCATTCCCTACCTTCAAGGGATTACTAATCATATATTCAAAATTCTTTCTAAAAAGAACATTGAAACCTACTTCAAGTCCCAGAGAACCCTCAACCAACTCTTCAGATCGACCAAAGACAAGAATGACCCTATGCATAGTCCCGAAGTCTATGAAATCTCTTGCTCCTTTGGAATGTCTTACATAGGGAAAACTAGTAGATCCTTCAAAGCTTGGCTTAAAGAACATATGGTTAATACCTACCATAACCCCATTTCAAAATCTGTCGTTGTTGAACATTGCCAGAATACCAAGCATCTTATTTGTTTTGATAAAACCAAAATCTTAGCCTCTACCCCCTTCCACTCCAACCATGTCATTAAGGAAACTCTGGAAGTTGAAAAACATCCTAACAACTTTAACCGAGAAGATGGATACAAATTAAGCCATTCCTGGAAGCCCACCATCCATTTCTTATCCTCTAAACCTTGTTCCTCTATTGTAAGTTCTAACACTTCTTAAACCCCGTCCCCCTCTCTTCTTCCTCTCTTTCTCAATTTCATAACCCTTTCTCCTCGGCCCTCCTTTCATTTAATATTTCTCCTTTATCTTATTTTCAACCAAACCCCCGATCCCCTTCCCATGCCCTTAACCCCTTTATTTTCTTCTTATAGTTACTATTTTTTAAAGTTATTCCTTCTAATTAAATTTCTTTAATTCAAACTAACTCTTAACATCCTTATCTAACATTACTCCTTCTTTAATCTTATTCATTTTTATTCTAATTCAAATTATTACTTATTAATATGTAATCTTCCCACCTTAATCAAATATTTTATATCTTCATTCAATTTAATAATACTCTTTTGACCAATTTTATATTAATTCTACTTTAGCCCAAATCATTCTCATTATCATTATAGTAATAATATATTCTAACTGATTTTGTTAAATTTTGCTATTACTTATTTCTAATCTTATTAAAATAATTTGTGATTCCAATAAAAATATTAATTATAAAGTTTAAAATTAATTTAATATAGTAGGTATTAAAAAAAATTGCCAATCTTTACAAAATTAAATTTGTAACTAATTTAATAGTTGATTTTTTATCATTAACATAATAATAACAAATCATGCCTTCAGCGACTCTCAAGCATACATAATCATGCCCAAGACTGGACCACATTACCTATGGGGACCAAAGTTCCCCAGCGAACTATTCGACCACATCCTCAAGCCTATATTGAATTTTGATCATTGACTTCTTTTAAATTTACCCAACTTGATTTTTCATTTTATTCTAAATGTTTTAATTAAAATTCAATTCTAAATCTTTTAATTTGAAATTAATTCTAAATGTTTAATTTGAATTCAATTCTAAATCGTTTAATATTATTTAGTATTTTATTCATATTAGTCATTATTATGTAATATTTTATTCATCTTAGTAAATATTAATTAATTGAACATCGGCCTCATCATTCTCACCTTCCCTAACGACCATATTCACTCCTATCTCAATCTAACCTTCTTTAACGGTAATGTTCATGTCTTCTTTATTTAACTTGGTCTAGTACTCTTCACATCATCTGTCAAGCTTCTCCCTGAAGATGAGTGAAGTGTTCACCCAAAACGCCAAGCACATCAATGAACACAACATAGTTTACTAGAAGTTATCAACATCAAATTTAGATGTATCGGTGGAAAATGCTATTATGGATCAGCTCTCTGAATGGGATTTTTAGACTTCATGAGAATGGATTATTTGATATGGATCTAGTAAAACTTGGACTAAAATAATGAAAGAATAGGGTATGTCTAGATAGGATACTAAAACACCTCGATATATTTCTAGTTATAGAGGATTTCATGAATGACAAGTGGAGGTCATAACAATAGATAGGGACTAGGGGGCTTAAATCCCTTTCTTATTTTTTTGGAAATGCAATAGTGAGGGAAAGGTCAGTTGATCCCTTCAAATTCAACCCATATTGGTTGGAGGAATTTAATTTTGTAAACCTGATAAAATATCATTGGATCCCTTACAATAGGGAGCAAATAGAGTCTGCGGCAATTTATTTTTACTCCAATTTGAAAATTGTAAAGGGAGTTGATTCTTTGGGGGCTTACGAGGATAATAAGGTAGAAAAGGAGTTAAATGAGGTAGGAAAAAAGTTGGAAGGTTGCTCTTTCATCACCTTACTAGTTTCCCTTTAGAAGAACATAAAAATTGAATCTTGGAAATGGAAAAAAGGAAAAGCAAATTATGGGATATTAAGGAAGCTTCCTAGAGGATGAAAGTAAAGCCTTATGGTCAAAGAAGGGTGTTCAAATCACTAAATTTTTCAATCATTCCACAAATCATTGGAAAAATGTCAATACTATTTAGAATCTAAAAACTAATGATGGGAATTGGATATTTAATTTTAAACATCTCTCAAAAGAAAGAGTAGATTATTTCAAAGGTCATTTTTAGGATATATTAGGGAAAATACAATGGAGGCTGTAAAAATGGTTTCCTTTTTCCTTAGCTTCATTTTCATAAAATAAAATGTAAAATTGATGGTGGATGTATCCAAATACAAGTTTCGAGTGGTATTTCGCTCTTTCCAAAATGATAAATGTCTTTCGCCTGATGGGTAACCAATGAATTTTTCCTTAGTGATTTGTTAGAGGACTTATTGAGAGTCATCAAAGAGTCAAGGGGGTAAATCAAAATCTCAACTACTACTCCTCTAGTTTTGAGGAAGATGGATCAATATAATTATGTAATTGCATTTATAAAATCACATCCAAGATTATTTCAATAAGAATGAATAATCTCCTATCAAAATCTATCTCTTCAAAACAATTTGGTTTCATAGCTGGGAGGCATATCTATGAGGGCGTTGGGGTTACACAAGAGACTTTCCATTCTATCAAGGTGAAAAAGTTATCTTCAATGGTATTACAAGCTGGTCTCTCAAGGTCTTATGATAAGGCAAGTTGGTTATACCTAACACAAAAATTATTTCACTTGGGCTTCACTCTAATCTTTATAAACTAGATGATGAACTATGTTACCTCAATTTCCTTCATAGTTCTAGTTAATGGGTCTATATTGGAGTTTCACAAACTTGGCAGAGGTTTGTGCCAAGGATGCTCCTTATCCCTCTTACTTTTCCTTTTGGTGATAGAAAGGTTGAGAAAAATGATTATATAAGCTAAAAACTCTAGGGCTTTTGAAAGGAACTCGATTAGGGAGGTATTTTTTTCTACTCACCCCTTATTTGTTAATGAATCCCACTTCTTGTAATGCTATTAAAGGGATTTTAGATTACCTATATTATAGCATTACAACAAGATTTCTAATGAGCTTTATTTGAATATGTATAAAGACCTATAGCATTACAACATCTTACCTATCCTCTGTAATATGAATATTGATATCACAACAAGATTTCTTATGATCTTTATTTGAATATGTATAAAGACCTATAGCGTAGACCATGGATGACATTATTCAATTCTAAAAAACAATACTCTTTATTGTTATATAAAGTTTCGTTGTTCTATGGATTTAATACACTTGTGCAAGTGCGTCTTATGAGTTATTTCATACTTTTGTGTTTTCTAGCAACGCTTTACTGAGCTAGGAGGGCCAATTGTGTAAGGAATGTGTTGCATGTTCTTTGTTTTTCCTTTAATTTCAATCATGTGAATGTGTGTTAGTTTAATGCCTTTTGTTGCATGTCGTCTATAGCTTGCAGGTAAATGCACAGTAAAGGATATATGCACGAATTGTTAAAGTGTTTAAAGAATGATTTGGCTTGATTGGATAACTTACGATTAATTGAATGGATTAGAACGATTTTGTAATTACCTCGTGACAAGATATATTTATAGGTTGATGGTTTAAAAGCAGTTATAACTAGTACTGTGCTGATTTATGTTATTTGTATTTGCTTTTTAAATTCTATTTTTTCACTTAATGTTAGATAGTTTGCAAAGTGATCTTCGGTAAGTTAGAAATTAAGTCTTGTAATTTTTTTGCATTACACTTTACAAATTTACAAACTCGTATTGATGATTTAAATGTAATGAAATTTTCAAACAATAGAATAGACTGACATTTTTGGCATCGTTTCCAAGGAAGTGTACAAAGTAATTAGTTTCTAATCTAGGCATACAATTATTTGCATAAATAAAGCGTGATAAGTAGGATGCATGAATGGGGAAAGAGATTCTATAGGTAGATTTGTTAGAGGTATAATCACTTCAACAATTCATCAACCAATATCCCCTAGCTAGTTCAACATGTGGTGCAGTGAGAGAAACATCATTATCCACGTCATGCATCCCCACATTTGCAGGTAGAAGAAGGTATCCAAAGGAAACTTCAAAATCAGGAGAAAAAGATAAAGAACAAGAAGAATCTTCAACACAAGTAGTTATCTTTTGTTCACATCCAACGAGAGAGGCATTCAATAGAAACCAAGTGGAAATACCAATTGAAGAAACTACGACATAGGAAATTTCACTTGAATAAAAAAAAAAATCCAAGAGCAAGTAGTTGAAAAAAATCCAGTTGCAGAATCAACAAGCTCTCATACATCAAAAACATCGATGGATGATAATAAGCAAGAAGGCACAAGAGAAACATGAATTGGAACCAGATCAATAAGATGAGGAAATGGACAAAGAAGACTAGTACATCATGAAAATGAGGAAGAAGAATAAGAATAATTTGGATTTCCTATTCAAGATTGAACAACCAATGTGAATATGAAAATATCTCACATTCGTGCTGCCAAATTTTCATGGTTTAAGAATAGAAATATTGAAACTTTTATTTTTGAGTTTGAGGTATTATTTCGAAGTTATGTTTAATCACTTAACACTCAAAAATTAAAGTTATTTCCATTTACTCTTAAAGATGGTGCTTTACAATGATTTATGGAATCTTGTTAGAACATGGTATGAAATGTGTTAACTTTTTCTTGAAAAAGAAAAATACTATTGTATAGTTCAGGATCTTAAAGAACAAGTTTTTAATATGAGTCGAAAGGAAAATGAAGCCCTTGAATATTATGTAGAAATTTTTGCCTATAATGTGAAAAGAACTAAACTAGTGCAACCATATAAATTAAATGATGGAGAAATGTGGATAGACGTCAATCCATAATAAGTATCAAAACACTTACTTCATCATACTTCTAAAATTGCTAAAATTTAAAAAAACATAGGAATTAAAAAATTTAATATACAAGTTAAACATATTTATGAGTTTAGGCTTCTGTAATGTGAGTAACTTTGATATGATTCCTTCAGATCCTTCAAAATGTGTCTTTTAGTCAATGTTTTAAGCCAATAAGTATGGCTCATCGTTAGGACACTGATGAGAAATCTGATCAAATCTCATTGAATGAATAGGTGAGAGAAACCGGATGAGAAACTTAAAAAATACAATAAAAAAATTTCACTTATCGTTAGTTTAAATAAACGTTCACAAATTATAAAAAATATAAAAGAACAAACATAGAGATAAGGAAATAGTTAAAAAAAAATTAAGGATGAAAGAACGTAAGAAAGTAATATAAATACTAATATAAATAACTAAATTATAATCATATAAATAACTAAAATTTTCTTGAATTTTCACAATCTTGGGTCTAGGACAGAATCTTAAAATCTCTGACGCTACCAAACCAAGGATCTCAACAAAAGCTACTTTGCACAACGAAAACTATAAAGCAGTAAATCACACATGTACAAGTATAGACAACTTTTTACAAAATATTGTACAAATATGTACAATAACCCAATCTTTGTTATATTAAACCAACTAAGTAATACAACAGCCTAGGCTCCCTTTCAAGGGATACGAGATACAATGACAATCTCGCTGCAATCTCTATGTCGTATCTCATCCTTCCAGTCCTTTGCTTTCGTTCTGCTCTCTAGCTGCCCCTTAGTCCATCAAAGGACAACACATAAAGTCTCCAGGAGGGTTTCCACCTTTCACGCTGCAAGTCACCTCTACTATAATGAACATAGGTTGATCCAGTCTACTCTTATAGGCTAGCCAACACCTGAGTTCCAATCTACCAATTTAGTAGTCACTTTCGTCCATCAAAGTGTTTCACATTAGGCTCCAATATTCACTCAACCTTCAGTTGTCAACGTCACTTTATGGATGCTTGTCAAGGGCTACTTTGGGTAGCCAACACGCTGCCCCTAACCAATCCAATGGTACCCAATACTTCACTGCAATATCTTCTCCTAGTTGAGGTCTCCAACTACCCAAGTCAACCTCAACAAATGGCTCCCACGGGTTGCATATCTCCTCACAATAGGACTGATCCACTAGCATCCAATTCAACACAAGATCAACACAAACATACCTAAAATTTGGTCCATTACTATTGTAGGTTAGGTTCCCTGGTTAGGGCTTGACTTCAATCCACGTTATCTGTTAGAGCCTAAATCTACCTCAGGCTAAGAAAGGTAGGATCCAGGGCCAACATCAAGCCACGCTTAACCTGGTATCTAGCCCTACCAAGTCGGGAGAGGGCTCTCTCTTGGTCAATCTCAGCAAAATATGCTCACTAAAGGCTTGAGATGACTGATATAACTACTGATCTTAGGCTAGGTATATGTACAAAGAGTTTTTTTTAATAAAATGGTGTTTTTGTTGGCTCTAATGGAAAAGCAGATCTTGGGCGCTGGGAATGAGGCTCAATCTTGCAGAGATCTCAATGGGGCAAGGTAGGCAACTGATTTTGGCACTTCGAATTAAATGAGATGGAGGGATTAGATAGGTGAGGAGTTGAATTTGGAAAGAGAATCCATGGATCCTCTTCAAACAGCTAAAAACATCAAAAAACTAAAGCAAACCTTAGCTAGAGCACTGCAATTTCAGTGGATTCTACCTTCATTCTTGTTTGATTTAGTTAAGAAGAAATAAGATAGATAATGACATACATAACACAAAAGTAAATTCACAAATACATAGGAAAGCACTGTACCAAAACAAAATGCCACATGAATCCCAAAGAGTGCTGCAAACCCTGGTCTCAATTCCTTAGCCAAAATGCTGATATGAGTGTACAATGAAGCTCTTTGCTTTCTCAAAAGTCCAACCATGCTAATGACTAAAAAACCACATAATATAGACAAACCATAGCTCATC
>APFE031439442.1:0-29941 GCA_000404065.3 Pinus taeda
ATTGCACACTTCTCCCTTAGGAGGGCACTCAAGATTTTTAAAAACTTACCAAAGGGTTAAGAAGGAATTTTTTTGGGATGGCCTTAAATCAAATATTCAAAAGTTTGTGGCAGAATGTTTGGTTTGCCAACAAAATAAAGTTGAAACAATTAAGACAACAGGTCTATTACAACCTTTATCCATTCCAAGCCAACGTTGGGAGGAGGTTTCAATGGATTCTATCACAGGTTTACCCAAGTCTGAGGGAAAGAGTGTCATCATGGTGGTAGTTGACAGACTTACCAAGTATGCACACTTTTGTGCATTATCACATCCATTTAAAGCCAGTACAGTTTCTAGTGCATTTATGGAAACAATTCAAAAGCTACATGGAAACCCAAAGATTATTGTAAGTGACAGAGATCCCATTTTCACTGGAAATTTTTGGACAGAATTATTTTCTTGTCTTGGTACTCAGTTAGCTCATAGCTCATCTTATCATCCTCAATCTGATGGGCAAACTGAGATAGTAAACAAATGTTTGGAAGGATATCTTCGTTGCTTTGTATTGATAAACAGACACAATGGGTCAAATGGTTGCCTCTGGCTGAATGGTGGTATAACACTTCCTTCCATACAGCAACAAAAATGACCCCATTTATGGCACTTTATGGGTATCAGCCACCATCCATCACATCATATTTAAGAGAAAATTCTAAGGTTCAAGCAGTGGAACATCACATCGAACATCAACAACAAGTCCTCCAACTCTTAAAGGATAACCTCGTGTTGACACAGAATAGAATGAAACAACAGGCAGATCAACATCGAAGCGAAAGAAGTTTTGATGTAGGTGATTGGGTATTCTTAAGGCTACAACCATATAAGCAAATGTCCCTCAAGCAAGCTAAGAAGGATAATAAATTATCACCAAAGTATTATGGTCCGTACAAGGTATTGCAAAAGATTGGTACTATGGCATACAAATTAGAGCTTCCTGCAGCTTCTCGATTGCACCCAGTTTTCCATGTTTCATAATTAAAGAAGGTTATAGGCGATAAGCTACCAGTTCAAACAATATTGCCAGAACTTGACGAGGAAGGAAAAATTATATTGGAGCCAGAAGCAGTCACAGAAACAAGAACTCAACAGCTACGAAATCGATCAATTTTAGCATATCTTATCAAGTGGAAGAAATTATCTGCTGAAGATTCCACATGGGAGGATGAGAATTTTATACGGAAGCATCCAGAACTACTCAAGCGTTGAGGACAACATTTTTTTTTGAAGGAGAGGGGCATGTTGGGTCCCCATAATACTAGTGATTACCCCATTACTATTGTAGCTGTACCCCTTATTAATATTTTTGTGCCCCTATTATGCCCATATTGTTACTATTGTGCCCCATAGAAGCCCACTATTATTATTATTATTATGCCCTTACATTATTATTGTTATGTAGGCTTTGATTATGTTATGACCCCTTAGACTCCTATATATAGAAAGGAGGTCTTTTCATTTGAATCATCCAAGAATTGTTCATTTATGTAATGTAAAGGAGGTTGCCCCCTCGAAGACGTTGAATTCTAAGGTGTTGATCTATATTTTCTATCTTTTCTTGAGCTGGTTTCATAACACTTGCCATTGCAGTTGCCCAGGGATCGGAAATACATCAGATGGATGTGAAGAATGCCTTTCTTCATGGAGACCTATCAGAGGAGATTTACATGGAGCAGCCACATGGTTTCATTCAGGATTCATCTTTGGTCTGTAGACTGAAGAAATCTCTCTACGACCTTAAGAAGGCCCCGAGAGCTTAGTATGCGAAGATGGATTCTTTTCTCTTATCACAAAACTTTGAAAGATCTAAGTCTAATCCAAATGTTTACATGCTGAGGACACATGATTCTCTTCTTATCTTAGTTTTGTATGTGGATGATCTCCTAATCACCGACAGCTTGGCTTCAGCCATTGCTACAGTCAAGGGGGCCTTGAATGATAGGTTCTTGATGATGGACATGGGTCCATTACACTTCTTTCTTAGTCTTAAGATTAGTCAGGATGCCACAGGCATCAAACTCTCTCAGGCTAAGTATGCATGGGATCTCCTCGAGAGATTTCGCATGACTGACTGCAAGCCAACACTGACTCCTTTTCTATCTCGGGTCTGCCTTGAGGATGGAGATGACACTCCATTAGTTGACAACACTCTCTACTGATAGCTAGTGGGGAGCTTATTGTACCTCACCCACTCCAGACCAGATCCCTCATATGTAGTAGGGGCAGTTTCCAGATACATGCAAGAGCCACATGAGCTACACTGGAATGCTGCCAAGCGCATCCCCTGATATGTGCAAGGAACCATCATCTTCGGGATTCACTATGCAGCAGGAACTGCATTGAATCTCCTTGGCTTCATAGATTCTGATTGGGCGGGAGACATCATTGATCGCAAGTCCACCTCTGGATATTCACTTAGTCTAGGATCTGGCCCTCTCTATTGGTCTAGCAAGAAGCAAGCTACTATTGCTCTCTCTTCAGCTGAGGCTAAGTACATAGGAGTAGTCAACATCACCATTCAGGCTCTATGGCTACAACAATTCCTCATTGAGTTGGGCATCCAGTTCTACCAGCCCATTGTCATCTGGTGTGACAACCAAAGCACTCTCAAATTTTGCAGGGATCTAGTACAGCGGCAGCGGACGAAGCACATAGAGATCCATATGCACTACATCAAAGACTTAGTACATGATTGGGTCATTTATTCGCAGTTCTATCCTTCAGTAGAACATACTGTAGACATCTTCACCAAGACATTCACTAAGCAGAAGTTTCTCTCATTGCACGATCGTCTTGGAGTGAAGGACACAGTTTCTTAGCAACTGTCTTTTCTTCCTCTTTTCTTTTGATTACATTGTATTTGGGGGGGGGGGGGGGGGGTGGTTCCCACAAGGTTTTCCCTCTTTCCTCAATTTTAGTACAAGTTGCACTTTATTTTGGGTGACCTTTGGCCTTAGTTGCCAGGGCTCATTTTTTATATTTTCCCATAGTGGTGTTCAAGGGGGGTGTTGGAACTACTACACACCTACATGTGAACTCTTAGTTAGAGCATGGGACTACATGCAAGATTATTTATGCATGATTTACTCCTTGATTTTCTCCTTCTTTAACTCCGCAACTGGTTAGTTCTTTTGCATGATTTACTCCCTAATTTGCTCCTTCTTTCACTCCGCAACTAGCTAGTTCTCTCTGGAACTTGTTGTAGGTGTTGAGTCTTCTCATTGATCACCATTATGGTGCATTACCTTGGGATCTTCACCCAGTAATGCTATATCATGAGCATTGTAACCTATTTTCTTATGAATCATTCTTTTCTTCTTTCGATTTTCTTTTAGTGTTTTTGCTCTACAAAGTTGTGTGTTCAAACTTTACTAGCTAGATTCATCTGTGTAGGTTTTCTAACACATTTACAAAAAGCAATGCTAATTCCAATGCACCAACTAAGCTATGAAATGTTGTCAACATATGAATGAATGCAGGTGAATTTTTTGAGTACTGCGACTTGCGAGTATACATGTACAAAGGTTTGGTGAGCAAATGAAACGCTTTCGAGAAGGTAAACAATGACAACATATGGAAACTTAGACTAAACATAAAGGCAACGAGATGTGCCACAACAAATCTAAGAGCTACATGTACCTAACAGGGATGGCGTAGAGCCATTTCCACTTGCCATGGATGGTGCATAGCAACATTATATCATGCTATAATAAGGTGCAGTGACAGATGAAGGGATGGTGCATAGCAACATTATATCATGCTATAATAAGGTGCAGTGATAGGTGAAGGGATGACACATAGGAACGTTATATCGTGCTATAATAAGGTGTAGCGACAGGTGAAGGATTAGTAGTTGTTAGGATTCACTCTCAGGTAACTGTAACGTTTTTGTAGGAAGGACACTGTAGAAGGCAGAGAGGAAAGCTAAGATAGTACACAAAGGGTTGAATATTGAACAGTTAAATGACAGAGCACCCAGTTTGGAGAAGAACACACAACTAATGGTGGGAGAAGGCCACACATTGTGGCTCTGATACCATGTTAAACACAAATATGACGAAGATGAAAATATGAAAATGCAACTATAACCAAGATGAAAATATGAAAGATAAGTGTTAAATGTATATATATACATTTATAATACATTGGAGTGATTCTTGGATTCATTTTCTAAGGTTTCTTGGACTCTTTTTTACTGTTCAACTTCCTCACAATAACCCTTAGCAGATTAGGTGTCCAACAAAACTGCACTATAATATAATTTTAAGGTCATGATCAAGACCCCTCCACAGAGTGATTTGATTTGATTGTGAAAAACTATGAATATGTATATACTCTACCCCTTTAATTTTGAGAATGTTACCTCTTAAGAAGAAACTGGTGATATTAACCATCAAACACACCAAAGCTGTAAAGTTTGAAAAAAATGTGTTTTTGCTAACTATGTGTGGAAAAATCTTAGTCCCATTGTGATTGTATTGACAATCTAATTATAGAGCACCAATGCTCCCATATCATTTCGCTCAATTCCCCCATATCATTTCACTTAATATTATTGCATCTTGCTTAAAGAAATGTTGATGCACTATCTTCCAGCATGATAAGTAGAAAAAAATCTAGAATATTAGTTATATTGGTTAATATCTTTTCAATTTGTAGATAAATTAAGGAGAAGCAAAACTAATTATATTAAATACAATGGCATGCATTGCTTTAACCAAAAAAAATATGCAACCACCACTTCTTTCCATGAGAAATATATTTTTATTAGATGTGAGAAATGTAAATGTTTTTTCTCTCAAGCGATTACTCAAACAACAAGGCTCAAACCCATTACAAGAAATACCTATTATGAACTCAACATGTCACATGTAAGAATTGAACATAGGTGGGGAGGAGAGAGAATTTCTCTTAATTAGTCAAAGTAAACCCAGTTGACAAAGAAACCACAGTTTTATTGTTGCTTTCTCTATAAGAAATATCCCCTTTACCTCTTTTATATATTCTACAACTTTTTACTTCTATACTCTCACCTTGGATTCTTTTGTAGCTTCTTAGGTTTATATGAAGCATTAGTTCAAAAAATACTCTCGTCTTGGCTTCTTTTATACCTTCTTATGTTTATAGGAAGCACTAGTTCAAAAACAATTGAAGTGTTAGTTATCTTATTGGATTGACTTCAATTTATGTTTTAAAGTGACTTGATATAGTCGTATTCTACAAAGATTGAAAAACTAGTAAGTACAACTAGTCAACTCGGACTATTAGCCTACAAAGTTGACTCATATTTTAATATATTGCAAAAATTATTTCATGTTACATAGAATTATCCTCAATAGAATGCATCCTATGTACATAATCTTCGTGTAATGTATATGTTAAATTACGTAATGCTTAGGGAATGGATATTAATGTTATGGTGTATATGCATATGCTCTGAATGTAAAAATAGTATAAAAATGACTTCAATACTTTTAAGAAACTAGTCAATAAACTATTAGCTTAACCATAAAACTAGCCAAATTTAGCATTAACTATTGCGCATAGTTCTTCAATATTTTTAAGAAACTAGTTAATAAACTATATAGCTTAACCATAAAACTAGCCAAACTTAGCATTAACTATTGTGCATAGTTCTAGTTAGTTATCAACAAGGGACTATAATCTCATATTATTACACATAGTTCTAGTTGGTTGTCAATAAAGGACTATAGTCTCATTACACTATTCATGCTTAAGTGTCTCTGAGCACTAGTTTTGTCAACCATTACCTAAAAAATTAGACAATCAATATAGATTGCAAAAATGTTTATGGCATAGAATACTTTCACAATAAAACATACCAAGTGATAATTCAACTACTCACCAATGCACCAAAATGAAATGTGGTAGCCTACACTCTAGAGTGTATTTCCCAATATTGAAAAGTTAGGCACCAATACAATGAAATACAGTAGGTGTACTCATAGCTTCTATCCATGAACTTAAAGAGTGCTTACTGATCTAAGCAATTCAATCCATATACCTATATTTAAAATTATTATTAGAAAAAACAACATTTTACTTTAACACGTGTAGTGATTTACTTAAAAAACAATTAGAAGTATATCATACTATGGAAGTATATCATACCATAGTATATCATACCAATTACATAACAAGGCTAGGGATTCAAGATACATTGCCATTCGCTTTGAATAAACATATGACTATTATTAGCAAAAACAACATTTTACTTTAACACATGTAGTGATTTACCTCAAAAAGTGTAATGTTTCACTTTAAAAAGACTAATTAGAAGTATATCATACTATGGAAGTATATCATACCAATTACATAACTAGGCTAGTGATTCAAGATACATTGCCATTCTCTTTGAATAAACATATGACTTTTGGAAAAAGTTTAGGTAATTTAATTTGAATGTGTAACTCCAAGAATCGTCCATGGCTATTTCTTGCAAAATTATTTGATTCGCAATGTTTTCTTACTTTTACTAAATTTAGGAACCCAAGGTGTCTCCCAAAAGTGTTCTTTTATATGTAAAAGTATAAATGGAAATTCATATTAGGGAACACAATTTAGATCAACAAAATATTGGCTCTTGTGTATCAAGTCTCAAGATTAATCAATAATTTAGTAAAAACTCATATGAAATATCATTTTCTTCCCCATCCACATGTGTTATCCTTGACGTGATACCATAAATCTAAAGTTTTTACTAAAGAAAAATGAAATATTCCCATATACCCATCTCGTACTATGCACTTTTTATTGAACTTTGAAGTAAAAAAAATGAGCCTCAAAAAAAAAAAAATACTAAAAAAATTAACTTTAAAAGAACCAATAAGATTCAAGATGGTGATTTCATCAAGAGGGGAAAATATTTTAGAGAGAAAATAAGAAAACAACTTAATTTTATTATATTTTTTGACTTATCTACTTGTATGTTCACTCAAATTTCAAGAAAAGACACTCGTTGTATGTAGAAATAAATTCCACATCTAACAAGTACCCACTCTACATACTGTTGATTTCTGATAGCATCGGATGTGATATGGCCTCAAGATTTTGTAGGGGTGCTAGGACACATGCATTACACAATACCCAGAAATCGTTTTGGAAAATTCCACTCAAGGGAGGTTTAACTAAAATTATTAATTTTTTTTAATGGATTCCTGAGTATAAACTTTGGAAATTAAAATAATTAAAGTGTATTAATTAAAATGTGTGTGAATATTCTAGAGAAAGATGAGGATCAAGTCAAGATCATCTGAATCATTGATTAGAATCTAATCTAGGTTGTTGATTAATCAATGAGAATATTAAAAGAAGAGGCTTGATGGGCATATGGAAAGATAGATTAAATGTGAGATCAAGAGACAAATTTCTCAAGAGAGCAGTGCAGCAATTTTCGAAGAGGTCATCGAGGAGATTTCTTGTAGTGAGGGGTAGAGATATTTTTCCTATTGGAGAGTTTCGTGATCTGGGGATACATTGTAGAGGAGGCAGAGAGAGATCCAGAAGACGCAACGTAGAGCCACGTTGTGGTAGCACAGATCCTGAGAGGAGATCCGTAGATTTGCTGAGCAGCAGAATAGATCCAATATTACAAACTAGGGTGTGAGACCGTAGGGCTAGAGGATTGAGCATCCATCCAGCAAATAGATCATCTAGAGGGAGTGACACAATCCCTATCAGTTGTGATGCAGAGCCGCATAGTGACTGCGTAGAGGCAGCTTGGGGCTAGCCATTCAGTGGCTTGATTAATGTCGAATTGCTAGTGATAGCGTGAGCTGTTTCTATTGGGTGTAGGAATTACACTTAAGCAAACTCCTCAACACTTAATTGTCAACCCAAGGGTTTCGTAAACTTAGAGATGAAGCACAAGCAATGCCAGAAATGGTATGAACTTTTTCTATCACTAATCCTACTTCTTAAATGAAATGATTTGAAAAATCAGACAAAAAACAATCAGAAAGGTAATTAACGCCAAAGAAACTCTAGTGCTGGAATGTAAAAGACAATTTGGAAGTAAATCAAGTAAATAAATTGCACACAACAGAAATAATCTTAAATGTTGGAATGAAATGCTATGTTCATCTTCAGATGGATGGTCAACAATCTAACCAGTGGGCCCTTGCAGAATTCTGTCTTCCTTCTAATCTTCCTCTCACACAAACAACCTATCCTTGGACTGTTGCAATCTTCTTGCACTAGTACAATTTCTATTTCTGTGATAAGAGACTTGCTCTTGCACCGAGGCAGAGCTCCCTTCACTTAGTTTCCAAGTTACTTTCGAAAGAATTGAAAGATGTGTTGAAAAAGAATTGCAACTCTAAATGAAATTTTGAAGTAAATTATCTATAAAAAGGAAATGCTTCAATTCATTAAACTTTGCAAATGAAATAAACTTCATGAAATAAAATCACTTTAAAAGAATCAAAGAGTTGCCTAAATATTTTGCATGTGTTAATCAACTTTGGTACTTCACCCAAAATTCTTATGTTCTCTGCAAGTATAATATGATGATTTGATACAACTGCTTCGGGATCTTTTAAAGATGAAATTTTAATACTGAAGACAATTACTCAATTAATGGTTCATTCACTTTTGAAATAACTGAAAATAATATGCAGGTAAGTGATTCGCTGTTTGTTGCAACGAATGACCAGACCGAAGTGCAGGCAACAACATGCACTGGTGCAGGAAAGAGTTCCTTGCACAATCTGATTGAAAACGAACTAGAACAGAGAATGAGAGTAAAGGAAATGCGAGAAAGATATTTCATAAGAAAAATAAACAAAACTACTCTCAAACCATGGATCCGTTTCACACATTAGCTACAGAAGATATTTTAATTTAGAACTTAAAGATTAATGATTAAAACTATAACATCGCAGAGTTGTAGAAGAAATAATCACACTGTCTTACTGAATAGCGAAAGTGGGAGGGGTAAACGAGTTGGGTTGGCCGGGCCCTAGCCAATGAGCTCATTCCCCTTCTAAGGAACAAAAAAGCTCAGCACTTCAAATGGACATCAAAGATAAACTAAACGTTGCGTATGCAAATCATGGCAGATGTATTTTATTACTCGATTTGGCCAATATACATTACAGAGAAGTCCAACCCCGTAGCTGAGGTGATAACCAGATTACATAAAACAAAATGATAGTCAATGATTCGCTAGCTTCCTACCTATGATCTATATCATATATATCCTTTCGGCTCTAGGCTGTTTACACTAATTACAAATATTTCTTATTCAGGCCTTTCAGCTAAACAAACTTAGAAATCCGAAATTACAAACTTGGCTAACAGTTATAATACACATGAACTTCGCTTGGCCGTAACCTAAATTTGGAGAATAATCCCTGAATGCATGCCACCTATTATCCTGTTTCAGTTCATCAGCAGTTAGACTCGGAGTCGAGGATCGAGACCCGTCCTCGTGGAAGATTTAGATTCTTAGAAATCTAGAATGGTCTTTGTGGTGGTGCAGGAATCTACCTTCACTAATCAACTCATTCATCATTAACACTAAGTTCCATGATTACTCTAGGAAATCAATATGAGTTACAAGAAGTATATAAATAGGCATGAAATCTGTATAAAAATACTAATAAATTGTTGTAATAAATCTTAATATAAAATATGAGCATGTGCAAGAATGGGTAACAATCTTGTACTAGTGCAGGAAAGAAGGGTCTTTTATTGAGATAAAACAGAGGTTGATATTGATGGAAATGGGGTAGAAAATAGGGTAATTTAGAATACCAACAATTTCTCACTAATTTCTCTACTAGTTAGATTCTCTGTATTGGATAGCCAGTAAGGCATCCAAATATTGTATTCAGAAACTATTGCATAATAATTAAAACCCTTAGTTGTTGCACTGGTTTTCCCACATTTGGTTTTTTTGGGGACATTATCCAAAAACAACAGTGCCATTCGTGTGTGTGTTATTTCCTTCTTTCTCAGCAGTTACTTCTGTAGTATTTTTTGTTGTGAAGGTTGCAATAGATTTTATTTCGATGTTTACTCTGTAACACTGTAAATAACTTGATTCATAAATTAACAAGTAGGAGAAATTTAATCACTTGCTGTAGTATGGAATCAGGTCACTAATTTTTCACATGGTATCAGATCAAAGGTGAAGTAGGGAAGCAGAGATAGAAGATCCCAGTGCTGAGATAAAGAGGGAGATCGAAGAGTTGCATAGGAAGCAGATCAAATCCCTATGAGGATTGTGCAGTCGAATGCCATGAGGGAAGTATTCTCAAGGAAAAAGCCTCTCGAAGTGAGTCAACAGAGAGAAAGACTTTCCAGATTGAGATTTTTCAACGTAGAGGAAGCAACACAAAAAAACCTTCAGTGTAGAGCAGTATTTTGGTGCGACACAGTTTTCTGCAATAGTTTTTGGGGAAGAAAATCGTAAGAAAAAGTAAGAAGGAACATTGAGGGAATTTATCCCTCAGAGAATTCCTAGCGAGGCAATTCAATTTCTCACTGCAGAGCAGTAGTATCCGAGTGTATATTTTCTTACTCCAGTAGGGAATTCATAGAGCAAGCCAACAGTTGCGCAGAGGAGAGAGGGAAGAGTTCAAATTTTTTAAGATAGATGACATTAGCTGGGTTGAGAGATCAAGATCGGTTGGACGGAGCATCTAATTATTTAATCTGGAAGGCTAGGATATCTTTCCTTCTAAATGAGCATGATATCAAGATGTATGTATATAGTGTGGAAAATGTACTTGATGATGCAGACCCACTCAAGAAGTACAAGATTGAGATGGCGAAGACTAAGAGGATCATTCTCGACGGAGTTCAAGAGCATGTAGTATCCCATATAGCTGGCAAGGATACTGCCTGATAGATGTGGGAAGTCTTAGTGATGCCATACAAAGGATCTTTCGAGGAGCGGAAGATGTACTTAGAAGAGAAGTTGAGATGCACGAGGATGTAGAAAGGGTAGTGAATAGACCCCTTCCTTAAGAGGCTTCAAGAAGTCTAGGATCATCTGGCTTCAGTAGGGTTAGGGTTGCAACCTACAAAGTTTTTTCAATTAGCACCGAATAACATTTCTGAAGATTGGCAAGTGCTTTTCTAGAGCATCCTGGATAGAAAATACCTACCAAATTGGAAACATTTATGGGCTCATTTGTAGTAGGAGGAGATGAGGCATGATCTAGTGATGGCCAAATCAATGGTAGTAGTAGCAATGGGACGAAGGTTGTGAACGAAGAGGAGGATGTGGCCCTTGGATCAAAGGGGTAGCATGAGTAACGTAGGATGAAAAAAGGATGTTTCAAAGCTCAAGTGTTTCAAGTTTGGTGAGATGGGCCACTACAACACTTAGTGTCCTCTTAGAAAGAGGGATAAAGAGGAGAACTAGGATTAGAAATTTACATCTGCGGAGATTGACAGGCTGTCCTCTAGACTGGAGGAAGAGTTTTCCATGATTACCTAGATTCCCCTAGGGATGAGTTGGGGTGATATAGAGTTGTAGCTCCAAAGTTCTACATGATGGGCAGGATCCTTGAGGAATCCAACTCTTGGATCAGGACATTGCTATCAGAGCCCATAGTTAGCAATAGTAGGATGGACCAATGTCAGTTGATGTCGTCCGGTGCCAGAGTGACAGATGCAGTAGCTAATAGCAATCAGATATTGAGGAACGTAGAGGAGAGTTGGCAGCAGCACAGAGTCAACAACAATGTAGAGGATTCAGTCACAACACAGAGGTTAGCAACAGTTAGATCTGAGATGATGGATGCATGATACTGAACATAGTTGGTTCAATATTTTGGATGCTTTTCTCTTGCAGTTGTTGCAGTTGTAGAAACAACAGTTGGAAAGGGTTGCAGTGCAGATGGAGTGTTCCCATCAGTTCAGCAGAGCCAGTAGTTGCACAGATGCAGCAGAAGGAGTTGCACAACAGTTGATGGGAAGTAGAGCCAGACATCAGCTTCACAAAAAAAGATGGTGCAGAGATAGAGTGATGCTTTAGTAGGTCGCAGCACTAGAGCACATTCCTCACTAAGAGGGATTTTTGATTTCAGGTAGCATAGGATGTACACATGCATTCCACAATACCCATAAAACGTTTTGGGAAAATCCACCTGGAAGATGTTTAATTAAAATGATTAATTATTAATGGATTCCTAACTCTAAACTTAGGAAATTAAAATTGTTAAAGTGTATTAATTAAATTAAAGTGTAATAATTAAACTGGGTGGGAATCTTCTAGAGAAAGACGAGGATGGAGTCAAGATGATCTGAAGCATTGATTAGAATCTAATATGGGACGTTGATTAATCAATGAGAGGATGATAAGAAGAAGCTCTATGGGAATTTGGAAAGATATATTGAGTGCGAGATCAAGAGATCATTTTCTCAAGAGAGCTGTGCAGCGGTTGTCGAAGAAGTCATTGCGGAGATTTCTTGCAGTGAGGGGCATGGATAGTTTTCCAGTTGGAGAGTTTCCTCATCGAGGGATACATCACAAAGGAGGCAAAGAGAGATCCAGAAGAGGTTGCGTAGAGCCACACTTCATAGTGTAAAGCCACATTAAGGTAGTGCCATAGATCCTCATAGGCAATCCACATATTCGTTGAGGATAATTTTAGATCCAGTGTCAGGAATCAGGATCTAAGACCGGAGGGCTAAATGATAAATCATCTAGCCATCAAATCGATCAGCCAGAGGGAGTGACATGGTCCCTATCAGTTGTGATGCAGAGCAACGTGGTGATTTTGTAGAGGCAACTTGGGGCTAGCCATTCAGTGGTTGGTTCAGTGTCAAATCACAAGTGATAGTGTGAGGTATTTCTCACTAATTTCTCTACCAATCAAATTCTTTGCATTGGATAGCTAGTAAGGCATCCAAAGATTGTATTAAAAAACTAGTACATAATAATTAAAACCCTCATATGCTACACCAGTTTCCCCACATTGGGTTTTTTCGAGGACATTGTCCATAAACAATGGTGTCATTTGTGTGTATTATTTCCTTCTTGGATAGTACTTGCTTCTGCATTATCTTTTGTTGTGAAGGTTGCAATAAATTTTACTTCGATGTTTACTGTGTAACACTATAAATAACTTGATTCAGAAATTAACAAGTAGGATAAATTTAATCACTTGCTATAGTATGGAATCAGGTCACTGATTTTTCACATGGTATTAGAGCGCAGGTGAAGTAGGAAAGCAGAGACGAAAGATCCCAACACTGAGATGAAGAGGAGATCGAAGAGTTTCATAGGAAACATATCGTATCCCTAGAAGGATTACGTAGTCCAATGCCAGGAGGGAAATATTCTCAAGGAAAAATATCTCTTTGCTTGAGTCAATAGAGAGAAAGAGTTTCTAGATCGAGATTTGTCAGTGGCAGAGGGAGCAACACATCAACATCTTCAGCACAGAGCAGTCTTCAGGTGTTATGTAGTTTTATGCAACAGTTGCTGTGGTAGAAAAGCGTCAGGAAAAGGAAGAAGGCACACTAAGGGAATTTCTCCCTCATGGAATTCCTAACCAAGGAATTCGATTTCTCACTGTAGAGCAGCGATAGCCAGGTGGAGATATGATTACTCTAGTATGGAGTGCATAGATCAAGACAACAACTGTATAGAGGATAGAGGGGGTAGTTCAAAATTTTCAAGAGAGATGGCATCAACTATGTTGAGAGATCAAGATCGGTTGAACAAAGATTCCAACTATGTGATCTGGAAGGCTAGGATGTCTTTCCTTCTAGATGAACATGATCTCAAGATGTATGTCAATTGTGTGGTAGTTGTACCCACCTATGAATATCCACTCAAGAAGTACAAGGCTGAGATGGTGAAGACTAAGAAGACCATTCTCGACGAAGTTCGAGATCATGTAGTGTCCTATATAGCTAGCAAGGATATTTCTTGCCAAATATGGGAAGCCTTAGCCACACTATATGAAGGATCTTACGAGCAACTGCAGATGTACTTAGAAGAGAAGTGGAGATGCCAAGGACGTATAAAAGTGAGCGAATAGACCCCTTTCATAAGAGGCTTCAGGAAGTCCGAGATCAATTGGATTCAATAGGGTCATGTATGCAACCTATAGAGTTTGTTCGATTAACACTAAACAACATTTTTGAAGATTGGCAAGTGTTTGTCTAGAGTATCCAGGGCAAAGAACACCTTCCATATTGGGAACATGTATGGGCTATTCTGAAACAGAGGAAATGAGGCGTGATTTGGTGAAGGCCAGAATCAGCGGTAGTATCAGTAGTGGGATGAGTGCCATGAACAAAGAGGAGGATGTGGCCCTGTTGATAGTGTTGGACCCGCCAACATGTCAGGGGATCTCCTCGATAACAAGTCCCAATTAGACCTTAGACCATTTGGTGTAGGAGTCCCAACAGTGGGTTGTACAGTAATGCCTTGACCACAATTTTGCATAGAGTAAAGTAAGATAACTTTGTTGGTAGCAAGGGTGTGACATCTGCATTGAGCAAAGGAAGGTGCATGAGAAGTTTTGACACACAGGGGTTGAGATGAGTGTGCCCCTTGGAAACCTATGATAGCACGCAGTTAAGAAGGGAACACACGATCGATGATGCATTACAACATGGAAGGCATGTTAGCAAGAAATCCAAAGTGATGGTTAAACCAGCAACACATTTCAGAAGGATTCATACATACATACATACACAGATAGCAATACATGCATTCGTAAGCCAACCAATACATATATCATTTGGAGTAAACTAGATAGCATAGAATACAATACAACATATGCATGAAACGTGCTATCTCTTGTTATATTAAGTAGTGGAAGTTCTATTCATATAATACATCCATGTTCAACCACTAGTTCCGATAGCAGAACGTTATAGCCACAACTGCCTACTCCTCCAAAGAGATGTACTAGTTCTGTGCAGTGGAGAAGCCAAGGCTCATTACAATACTTTCCAAGCTCTGTCTAAGATAGTCTTATCGGACGCTTGGTTGACCAAAATCCTTTACAATGAGTTATGAGGTTCTATTTATAGCAAAGGGTGGGTTGACCCTTGACATTCCCCTTTGTGACAGTTCATCTACCCTCATGACTCTTCGTCTACTGTATGGTTGTTACAATGCACATGTGCCCATGTGAGATAAAATGGCTTGAGAAATCCATGCAAGACATCACTGACACTCGATTTGATGTGGTGAGACCAACTCTTTGACATGTTGGTGATGTTGAAGGTGGTGAGCTAATGCCAAGCTTGGTTGTCCATGATGGTGTGCATGCGCTCCATGGTGACATATTGCTGAAGTGAACTCTTGCCTCCGTTGCATCTGGGTGCATTGGTATGGGTACTCCATCCAACTCATTTGCTAACATGTGCATGGTCTTCTTGGGTGAGGCTAAATTGGAAACAAACTAATGCATAGTGTCTGTGTTGATCTTCCAGGCTCTGCTGGTGGTCATGCACATCAAAGTCAACTACATCTTCAGCTCTAGTTGGAATTGTTTCTTGTCTTTGCCTTGGTGAGTGTGACGAATGGGTGGGGTTGCATCCATGCACACAATGACATGCATGCTGCTGTATTCCCTTGCATGTGATCAACAACACTGCTCATCATGTCTGCTCCGTTCTTGCTGCTAGGATGGATCTTTAAATTGTATGGGCGAAGTTTTATCTGTGTGTGTAGGTTTCACCCACTGCAGTACCTGTTCTTTCTGCAACTCATTCCCTTGTCTATGCAGCTCCTGTTCTTCCCTGAGTTTCTTCTTGAGCACATGCAACTCCTTCTTTGTTATACTCTCTTCCTTCGCCTGATCTTCATGTTATGCCATCACCTTATAGCCTGAGTCTCCAAAGTTGCTTTCACCATAAGTGGATCTACTTGAGCTTGCAACTTTGTTCCGCCTCTGTGTTTTCAACAACCTTCCTCTTGCATTCGTTGCATCTGGTCTAGCTGCCTTCAACTGTTGTTTATGATGTTGCTTGCTATGATGTTGCTGCCATCATATCTTAAAGTCCTTGTCTATGACCAACTTGAAGTCTTTGTTGGTAGGCAAGTTAATATACAGTTAATGGACTGCATCCCCAAGTTTTCTTTGAACGATGTATGTGACTCTGCTCTATTGGAAACCATTGTACCCACACTACTGATAGGCAGATGAACACCTTTGATTCTTGGAGACATGGAAACACTCATGGCAATAAATCTGTCAGTCGAAAACCAAAATGAAGTTGAGAACTCACTTGCAACATACCTGTGTGAAAAATCTTGAAGGTTGCAGAATTTCCATCGGGAGCTTTGGAGATTGACTACCAAGATTCTGCAAGGCATAGTCTGGGCTTCTTGGAGGCTGAGTGACTGTTGGAATTGCACAATGCACAATCCAGTATGGCTGTTGACTACTAGAATTGTGAAATCTGCAATCTCAATTGGAAATGGTTGCAGGCTAAGTGACTGCATTGCACAATTTTCTAGGCAAGTTGTCACTATCCCTCATAATTGTGCAATGAAAGACTAGAGGACAGTCACTGGGTAGAAATGTGCATTTCGTTAGAGGAAGATAAAGCCTTCCCTCTTAGGATTGCATAATGTTGTCTTGGTGAAGCAGATTCCATGCCAAGGCTACCTAAAATCATGTTGAGTTGTATTATATTCTTTCCACAACTAGCTCCGCTAGTTCAACCAGGGGGTTAGAACTAGGTGGGCGGACCTACCTATATTTTTGTGCATGGCTTTTGCACATGGTTTTGGGCGCGATGGTTTTCAGTCGATGGTATTTTGTAGATCGGGTCAATGAAACTATGATTATGTTCTAATCCAAGGATAATGGATTGGGGTTATGGATGCTTTCGCATGTATATATATGTATTGTAACATTGAAAGGAACATAATGAAAAATCAATTTGGTAGTCCCAGTTTTGGGAGCCAGGGGAAAATCTCTATGTATATTTGTTTTATGTGTTATGCTCTCGCTATTGTTTATTTTCTGTGTTTTAGAATTCATATGCAGGTAATTTCTGTATGGGGTTAAAACCTACAACTCGTTGATGGGAAACTGAAAACGAATGTGAATGTAAATGCATGGTGACACTGAGTGCAAGCATAAGTGAATGATCGTGCATGAAAAAAATGAATGAAATATTGAGAAAACAGAACAACATGCATGTGGGTGAGGCGAGTCACCAAATCATCAACCATTCGTGAAAAACAACTTCATGCATGTGACAACAACGAGATGTTAATGAAAACTGAAATAGTGCTAGTACAAGCTAGTATGTATCAAAAGAACAACAAATAGTTAATGAAATCAAGCAGAAAACATTCATATGAAGCGAAACACAAAAAGCACCAGAAATGTAACACAAGACATGGGAAGTGGGCTTACCCCAAAAAATCTTAGTTGAATGTGCCGATGGCTCCTAGATGTGATGTGGGATGTTAGAGTTGCAAGTTTGATGTTAGGAATCAGCTCTGCAGTGTCCAGTTCATGCTTTTTGATAAAATCGATGATGTGACACGCATGCCACAAATCTAGGAAGAGTGACACTTGGTGGGAGGTTTTCGAGATGATCCTTGCATGCAACCTCCAGCTGCTAAAATTAGATCCCTGAATCAAGGGATGCCTTTCCATGTTGCCTTGGGAGAATCATCCCATGCATGCAAATCAGTTTTTCTCGGTCTGGGAGGGAACCGGTAAACTCAACTACACATGCAAGTGGTTGCTCAACTACTGGGAAAAAATGCGCATTTATGGAAGGGAGCTAGGCTGGCTTCCTAGGAGATTTACACAATTTCTGGGCAGAGAAATTAACTGTTGCCCACGATTGAGCAATTCTTGGGCTGAGCAACCCTGCTAGGAAGAATTGCACAATTTTCTAGATGAAGCTTGACTGGCAAAATTGCGCAATTCTTGTGCCTAGTGGGCTGCTAGACAGAATTGTGCAAATTCTGGAGGGAAGGCTATTTTCCCTCCAAAATTTTGCAAAATTTTGATGGACCTACTTAGCCTGCACCTGGACCAAGTCTGAGAGAACAACCTGTGAGGGGAGTGCAACAAGTTCTGATGGGTAGGAGGTTGTCTTTCTGTAAGAAAGTCACTCAAGCTTGTGTATTTGACGAAGCAAGACATGTTGTTGTGAAAGGTTGGTAGGGAGGCTCCAAAATGAATCTAAGGAAACATTTTGGAGGGTGGTTGTAACCGCTACAACACCTGGAGACACACTGGTAGAAATCCAACTCTCTGAAAGGACCTTGTTCATGAAAAGCAAGTCTAACACCTTTGGAAGTATTTTTCAGTTCTCAGTTCATCTTGGTTTCACACTAGCTCGATTCTAAGATGTAGCATCTACCAAGATCTTGGTCGATTGGCACCCATTCCAAGCCAAGGCAGCACAGTTGTTTCGATTGGGGTTGAGGGCTATATTGGTGCACAAGCAGTATAGTCGTCAGAGTCTTAGTTTCAGCTCTGGTGTTGCTCTACTGCCAACAGGCCTGGACAGTACCCTAGCAGAGTCACATATGAACACAAGCATGGCTCCGCTACCAGCAAGCCTATTTAGTAACCCGACGGAGTTACTTGCATCACCTCTCTATGGAGGAAGCATTTCTCTTTTTTTGCCTTATTTATTTTCATTTTTTCAAACTTTTTTCACTTTTTAATTTGTTTATTTTTCATCTTCATAATTGTGCATTAAAATTATTCATTTCAGAGGCGAAATAGGGATCCCAACTTATTGAGAGCAGAAGAGGTTGTTCTTATAGATAAGTATTTTATGTATACCACTGATGTGCTTGTTAATGTTTTCCTCCTCACCTTACTCTACTTGACTAAGCTGACAAGGATTAGGCAAAAAATAACCGACTAGAGTAGGTGATACTAGTTAGCATGCAAGCGTTGTGTTTTCACCAAGGTTCACTTCGAATGACATGCATTTTCCATTGATGTATCATGGACTAAAGATAACAAGTGCTTACATAAGAGAGCGGACAACAGATAACCAAATTTTGATAGTTTTACAAGTCAACTCATACTTTACCGAACTTGTTTCTTGAGTCATCCATGGTTTCATGTGAAACTAACCTATGAATGAAACAAGCAAACAAGAAACAAAAAATTAAAGCAAAAGCAAAAGCAAAGTGAGTAAGCAAACAAGCAAGCAGACAAACAAACAAACAAAGCAAGTAAGCAAACAAGCATGCAAGAAAACAGACTGAAAGAAAACACTGCTTCTACTCCTAAGCTAATGGTGCATGGGCCTGATCACATGAAGTGATATTTCTAATGCAGCCACTGATGCATTGGTTGATCCATGTTGGTGAAGGCTTGGTCCGCGAGCAACCCGGTTGCGTGAACTATCAAGCGTGAAAGATATAACGATGAAGATAGACACACTCTGAGCTTATAAGGGACCATAGAACAAAGATGAGTGAAAGCGCATGACATGCATTCTGTGGAGCTGCCATTGTGCTGTGCTACACTACGTGCAGATGGTGAGTGTGTGAATTCTCTTCATTGTGACATGCAAGAAAATGTGAGAAAGGTAAACCACTTACGTTGTGCATGTGTGCTTTCTGTGTGATATTCCTCCAACGCATGAGCATTGGGATCATGTAGTTCGAGTGGAAGAAATTAAATCTAGGTGTTTAATTGACATTCAATGCAAAGCAGGGAGTGATGAGGAGCCTTGAGTGTTTCAACAATTTCTTGATCAGAAGTGAAACCAACCTTAGGATAGTGAGGGCCTGACTAACCATCAGCTTGGGCTGAAGTGCCTCGACAGTCTAGGGAGTTTCTACTTCATTGATGGATATATCATCGTAGACCAGTGCCTTAGACAAATTAAGAACAATTGAATCAACATCGTGATCAGATGAAGAAGTAGAGAGATCACGACAACCAAGATCAGAAAATTCAGTATGTTTTTTAGCATCCTCATGATTTGATGAATCAGGCAGAGGGGTAGATGGGAAGCAAAGATGTTCACCCTCTGTGTTTTTAGGAAGGATAGATGACAGATTGGACAGATTTTTTGAGGAAGATGTGTCCTCTCGATACTGTAATGACAAACTGACAATCAACGTGTCTTGTGAATCATTAAAAGTAGAAACATTTGGAAATGAGTTTTCATAGGGGAAATTAGTAGTGACAGAATCACAAGGGATTCCAGGATAAAGTGGATGACGAATAGCTGGAAGGGAGTCATCCTTAAGTGTGAGTTATTCTTTAGATTCCCGCACACACTCATCATGAATGATGGCACAGGTTGGCTGCATGACACCAACTTTGTCTAGAGCTTGATCCTTGTTCACAGCAGGTGAGGAGTTAGGAATGAAAGAGAACAAGATAGTACAATCCAAAGGATCAACAGAACACGGGGATGGAGGTTGACGGAATGAATCCACATGACCACCAATGAGCTTTCAAGCTAAATCTATGTAGATATCAAGAGAAGGTGGGGTGGGAGGATGTGATAGTTCAAAAAATGTGTGTGCATGATCTCCCACACCACTTCGGGGTAGTGGAGCTATTTGATAAGGTGAAGGCGGACAATCGCTTGTGACAACAACCATTCCTTCTTGTGATTGCGTAGCTCCATCATGGAAGTGTGCTGAGCGGGGTTCAGATGTGTGAAGAAGATACCCAAATATTCCATCAAGAAATTCCCAATCAATATCATCTTTGGGGAGCCGGTATACAAGATTACAAAACACATGTAAAAGTATTCAACGGATTCATCGGCTTCTTTTCGTAATTCCAGAATTTCTTTGTTGATTGCTTTATAGTTGAAGTGATTGAATGTAAAGTCTATCTTTGTGACTAGATGAGCAAGAGAATGAATAGATTTTCGGGAAGTGTGGAACACCAGTGCATAGGGTTCGCTCGAAGTGTGTAGATGAAAAACGCATAGGTCATGTATTATTCAAAGATTCCATGCCTTTCGCATGAGCCTACAATGCCAACCGCATGCCTAACCAAGGCTACATGGCCTCCACCATCATATGCTTTATGAGACAAGTTATTCGAGAGCTTTTCTAAGATAATGAAATAGTTTCCATAGTACATACACTCCGGAAGAGCAACTCGGTATTTAGTCATGATAGATATGTAGAGGTTCAAAATAGATGTGAGGACTCATCTTGTCATTTGGACCTCCTTCTAGCATCAAAACGTTGATGGTACTGGACCCACCAACGTGTGAGGGGATCTCCCTTGTAAGAAGTCCCAATTAGAACTCAAACCATTTGGTGTAGGAGTCCCAGCAGTGGGTGGTACGGTAATGCCTTGATTGTGATTTTGGATAGAGGAAAGTAAGATAACTCTGTTGGTAGCAAGGGTGTGACAACTGCAGTGAGCCAAGGAAGGTGCATGAGAGGTTCTGATACACGGGGGTTGATATGAGTGTGCCCCTTGGATACCTGTGATACCATACAGGTGAGACCAACTATTTGGCATGCTTGTGATGGTGAAGGTGGTGAGCTGATGCCAAGCTTGGTCATCTGTGATGGTGTGCATACCCTCCATGGTGACATCTTGTTGAAGCGAACACTTGCCTCTATTGCATCTGGGTGCATTGGTGTGGCTCCTCCATCCAACTCATCTGCTAACATGTGCATGGTCTTCTTGGGTGCAGCTGAACTAGAAACACACTAATGCATCGTGTTCATGTTGATCTTCTAGTGTGTGCTAGTGGTCATGTGCATTAACTCTCAACTACATCTTCAGCTCTAGTTGGACTTGCTTCTTATCTTCGCCTTGGTGAGTGTTCCGAATGGGTGGGATCGCATGTGTGTGCACAATGACATGCATGTTGTGTATTCCCTTGCATGCGATCAATAACATTGCTCACCATGTTTGCTCCATGCCAGCTACTGGGATGGATCTTTAACTTGTACAAGCAAGTTTCATCCGTGAATGCATGTTGTGCTTGCTTCTATACCTGTTCTTGTTGCAACTCATTCTCTTGTCTATGTAGCTCCTGTTCTCCCTTGAGTTTTTGCTTGAGCATATGAAACTCCTTCTCTATTCCATTCTCTTCCTTTGCATGATCTTCCTGTCATGCCATCACCTCATAGCCTGACTCTCCAAAGTTTCTTTAACCACAAGTGGATCTGCTTAAGCTTGCAACTTTGTTCCACCTCTGTGTTATCAACAACCTTCCTCTTAAATTCATTGCATCCAGTATGCTGTGTTCTCCTGCCATTCATGATGTTTCTCACTATGATGTTGTTTCCATCATATCTTGATTTCCTTTTCTATGGACAATTTGATGTCTTCGAGGGTAGGCAAGTCCATAGACACTTGATTGATGACATCCCCAAGTGTGCTCTAAACGGTGTCTTCGACTCTGCTCTCTTGGAAACCATTGTACCTGTACTGCTGAGAGGTAGATGAACACCTGCGATACCTAGAGACATGGAAACACTCATGGAAAGAAATTTGTTAGTGGAAAACCAAAATGAACTTGAGAACTCACTTGCAACATACCTCTGTGACTGATCATGAAGGTTGTGCAATTTCCGCCAGAAGATTGGGAGACTGATTGCCAAGACTATGCAAGGCATGATCTAGGATTCTGGGAGGCTAATTGAATGCTATAATTGTGCAATGCATAGTCGATTCTAGCTACTGATCGCTAGAATTATGCAATGCGCAATCTCAGCTGGAAATGGTTGTAGTGTCAGTGACTGCATTTCGCACTTTTCAGGGCTAGCAGTCACTATCCCTCAGAATTGCATAATGCAAGACTAGAGGATAGTCATTGGGTAGAAATGCACATTTCCTGAGATGGAGAAAAAACCTTCCCTCTCAGGATTGCACAATGCTATCTTGGTGAGGCAGAGTCCGGGCCAAGGTTGCCTAGACTCGCTGACGGGCAACTGAAAACGAATGTGAATGAGAATGCATGACGATACTGAGTGTAAGCATAAGTAAATGATCGTGCATGCAAACAGTGAATGAAATATTGAGAAAACATAACAACATGCATGTAGGTGAGGTGAGTCACCAAATCAATGATTGTTCATGAAAAACCACTTCATGCATGTGAAAATAGCGAGATGTTAACAAAAACTGAAACAGTGCTAGTACAAGCTAGTATGTATCAAAACAACAAGTGCTCACTAAAATCAAGCAGACAACATTCATACAAAGCGAAACACAAAAGGTGCCAGAAATGCAACACAAGACATGGGAAGCGGGCTTACCCCAAAAAACCAAGTTGAATGTGCCGACGGCTCCTAGATGTGATGTGGGATATCAGAGCTACAAGGTTGATGTTAGGAATGAGCTATGCAACGTCCGATTCATGAGTTTTGATAAAATCAAGGATGTCATGCGCATGCCATAAATCTAGGAAGAGAGACACTTGGTGGGAGGTTTATGAGATGATCGTTGCATGCAACCTCCAACTGCTAAAAGTATATCCTTGAATTAAGGGATCCATTTTCATGCTACCATGGGAGAAGAATCCCATGCATCCAAATTGGTTTTTCTCGGTTTGAGAGGGAACCAGTCAACTCGACTGCACATGCAAGAGGCTTCTCAACTGCTGGGAGAAAATGCACATTTCTGGAAGGGAGTTGGGCTGGCTACCCAGGAGATTTGTGCAATTTATGGGTAGAGCAGCTGACTACTACCCAGGATTGCGCAATTCCTGGGATGAGCATCCCTACCAGGAAGAATTACACAATTTTTTGGATGAAGCTTGACTGGCAGAATTACATAATTTTGGAGCCCACCAGACTGCGAAATAGAATTGCGCAATTTTGGAGGCCAACAGACTGGCAGACAAAATTGCACAAATTTTGGAGGGAAGGTTGGTTTCCCTCTAGAATTGCACAAATTTTTGAGGGCGCTGCTCAGCCTACAGCTGGACCAAGTCTGGGAGAAAGGTCTGTCAGGGGAGTGCAGCAAGTTCTGATGGGCAAGTTGTCTTTCTGTAAGAAAATCACTGAAGCTGGTGTAGTTGAGGAACCAAGACATGCTACTGTGAAATATTTGTAGGGAGGCTCCAAAACGAAGCTAAGGAAAATTTTTGGAGGGTTGTTGTAGCCACTATAGCAGGTGCTTGTATTAAAGGGGAAACCAGAGTAGCATAGGAGGAAAAAGGACATTTCAAATATCAAGTGTTTTAGGTGTGGTGAGATGGGCCACTACAACACTCAGTGTCCTCTCACAATGATGGAAAACGAGGAGAATCAGGATCCAAAAGTTGCATCCACTAAGATCGACAAGATGTCCACGAGACTAGAGGAAGAGTTTGGCATGATTATTGAAATGCCTCTAGGATTGAGGTGGGGTGATCTACAGTTGTAGCCCCAGAGTGCTACAGAATGGGCAAGATCCTTGAGGAGTCGAACTCTTGGATCAAGACCTTGCTACAGGAGCCCATAGTATGAGTAGTAGGATGGACTAGTGTTAGTTGGTGTAGTTAAGTGCCAGAGTGACAAATGCAGTAGCTAGTAGTGGTCAAATACTATGCAACGTAGAGTTGGTAGTAGTGCAGATGGTGTAGTGCAGAGTGAGAAGTAATATGGAGGATTCAGTGACAACACAGAGGCTAGCAGTAGTCAGATCTCGAACGACGGATGCATCATACTGAACACACTTATTTCAATATTTTGGATGCTTTTCTGTTGCAGTTGCAGAAACAACAGTTAGAAAGGGTTGCAATGCAGATGGAGTGTTTGCAGCAATTCAACAAGGCTAGTAGTAGCACATATGCCATAGTCAGAGCTACGCAACAATTGATGGGAAGTAGATCTAGACATTAGCAGTGCAATGGAGGATGGTGCAGAGACAGAGTGATACTTCAGTAGGTTGTAGCACTAGAGCATATTCCTCGTTGAGAGGAAGTGTTGATTTCTGGTAGCATCATATGTGGTCTAGCCTCAGGATTTTGCAAGTAGGCTAGGACACATGCATTCCGCAATACCCAGAAATTGTTTTTGGAAATTCCACTTAGAGGAGGTTTAATTAAAATTATTAATTATTTTTAATGGATGCCTATGTCTAAACTTAGGAAATTAAAATAATTAAAGTGTATTAATTAAACAGGGTGTGAATCTTCTAGAGAAAGACAAGGATCAAGCCAACATGATATGAGCCATTGATTATAATGTAATATGGGTAGTTGATTAATCAACAAGAAGATTATAAGAAGAGGCTTGATGGGCCTTTGTAAAGATACATCGAGTGTTAGATCAAGAGATCAATTTCTTGAGATAGAAACACAACAGTTGCCGGAGAAGTCATGAAGACGATTTCTTGCAATGAGGGGTAGGGATAGTTTTTCGATTGGAGGGTTTCCTGATTCAGGGATAGATCATAGAGGAGGAAGAGAAAGATCCAAAAGAGGAAACATAGAGCCTTGCTAGGCAATGTAAATCCATGCTGAGGGAGTGCAGAGCTCGAGAGTAGATCCATAGATTCACTGAGGAGCTCATGATATTCAATGTTAGGAACCAGGGTGTGAGACCACAGGGCTAGAGGATTGAGCATCCATCCAACAAATCGATCAACCAGAGGGTGTGATGGAGTCCCTATCAGTTGTGACACATAGAAATGTAGTGAATACATATAGGTAGCTTGGAGCTAGCCATTCAGTGGCTAGATCAATGTCGAATAACCAATGATATTGTAAGGTATTTCTCACTAATTTCCTTGCCATTTAGATTCTATATATTGGATAACCAGTAAGGCATCCAAATAATGTATTCAGAAACTAATGCATAATAATTAAAACCCTCAGTTGTTGCACCTGTTTTCCCACATTGCGTTTTTCTGGGGACATTTTCCGAAAACAACGGTGTCATTTGTGTGTGTGTTATTTCCTTCTTGCTTAGTACTTTGTTCTGCAATATTTTTTGTTGTGAAGGTTGTAGTATATTTTATTTCGATGTTTACTATTTAATGTTGTAAATAACTTGATTCATAAATTAACAAGTAGGACAAATTTAATCAGTTGTTGCAGTAGGGAATTAGGTCACTGGTTTTTCACACATACTTTTGTGTTATGTAACCATCTCCCAAAATAGAAGAAAATATAGATTAATGACTTAGATATTAACCTCTTAAAAGGGGCAACTTCCTTTAAATTACATAAATGAACAATTCTTGGATGATACAAATGTTAAGACATCCTTGGTATATATAGGAGTCTAAGGGGTCACAATATAATCAGAGTCTTCATAACAATAATAATGTAAGGGCACAACAATAACAATAGTGGGCTTCTATGGGGCACGAAAATAACCACATGGGGGATACTTGGGCACAACAATAACAATAGGGGGCTACATTGAAAATAACAATAAGAGGAATACACTAGTATTATAGGGACCTAACATTCCCCTCTCCTTCAAAAAAGTGTTTTCCTCCATGCTTGAGTAGTTCTAGATGTTTTTGTATAAAATTTTCATCCTCCCATGTGGAATCTTCAGCTGGTACATTCTTCCATTAAAATTAATCGATTCCGTAGTTTTTGGGTTCTTGTTTCCACAACTGCTTCAGGCTCAAATATGGTTTTTCCTTCTTCATCAAGTTATGGCAACACTATTTGAACTGGGAGATTGTCACCGATAACCTTCTTTAAGCATGAAACATAGAAAATTGGGTGTACTCGAGAAAATTCAAGTAGGTTATTTGTATGTCATAGTACCAATATTTTGCAACACCTTGTAAGGACCATGGTACTTGGGTGATAATTTATTATCCTTCTTAGCTTGCTTGAGGGACAATTGTTTGTATGGTTGTAGCCGTAAAAATATGTAGTCACTTACATCAAAACTTCTTTCATTGTGATGTTGATCTTCTTGTTGTTTCATTTGATTATGTTCCAGAGTGAGGTTGTCCTTTAAGAGTTGGAAAATTTGTTGTTGATGCTTGATGTGATCTTCCACTGCTTAAACCTTAGAATTTTCTCTTAAAAATGTTGTGATGGATGATGGATGATATACATAAAGTGCCATAAATGGGGTCATTTTTGCTACAATATTGAAGGAAGTGTTATACCACCATCCAGCTAGAGGTAACCACTTGACCTATTGTGTTTGAGTATAAGATACAAGCAAACATAGATATCCTTCCAAACATTTGTTCATTATCTCATTTTTCCCGTCAGATTGCGGATGATAAGATGAACTATGAGTTAATTGAGCACCAAGACAAGAAAATAATTCCATCCAAAATTTTCTAGTGAAATTGGCATCTCTGTCATTTAAAATAATGTTTGGGTTTCCATGTAGCTTTTGAATTGTTTCCATAAACACAGTATTAATTGTAATGTATTTAAGAGGATGAGATAATGTACAAAAGTGTGCATACTTGGCAAGTCTATCAACAACCACCTTGATGCCACTCTTTCCTTTAGACTTGGGTAAACCTTTGATAAAATCCATTGATACCTCCTCCAACATTGACTTGGAATGGCTAAAGGTTGTAATAGAATCGAGGTATTAATTGTCTCAACTTTATTTTGTTGGCAAACAAAGAATTTTGTCACTAACCTCTGAATATCATATTTAAGGTCATCCCAAAAAAAATCTTCTTGACCCTGTGGTAAATTTTTCAAAGTCCCGAGTTCCCTCCTAAGGGAAAGGTGTGCAATTCCAAACGAATATTTTGCTTGGGTTAGGAATTCTTACAAATATATAACTGATATTTGTACCATAATGCATCATATTTATATCTAAATGTATCAGACGTACTGAGATCCTGCTACAAATTTTGAATGAGTGTCCATACCTCTTCTCCATTCTTCCATTCATCCCTTACTTCGGTTATCCAATAAAGTTGGATAATAGAAATGGCACAAATCAATGCTTCCACATCCTCATCCTTTCTTGAGAGTGCATTTGCAACAACATTTCGCTTCCCTTTTTTGTAGATGATTTCAGATTCATAACCCAATATCTTTGTGACCCATTTTCACTTCTCTTCTAAAGATTATATTTGTTCCAAAAGGTATTTAAGAATATCATGATCTTTTTTTACCTTGAAGTGTCTTTCCATTAGGTAAGGTCTCCATTGTTTTAGTGGATGCAGTGTTTCCAACATTTCCTTCTTATAAATAGGATTTTGTAAATACTGTCCTTTGATTTAATGACTTTCAAAAGCAATGGGTCTTCCTTCTTTCATTAAAATAACACCAATTCCATTTCTTTGGGCATCACATTCCACAATAAAGGGTTTGGTGAAGTCTGACATAGCTAAGACAGGTGCTTGGCACATTTCCTCTTTAATATTTTTAAAGGCCTTAGTTGCTTCTGGAGTCTAAGAAAATACATGTTTCTTTAGTAATGTTGTTAGAGGTGCCAATATTCTCCCACAATTCTTAACAAACTTGTGATAATACCCTGTCAACCTGAGAAATCCTAGAAGATGCTTGATGGTTGTGGGAAGATGCTTTAGGGTCTACCTTAACACCCTCATGAGATAGAATATGACCCAAATATTCCACCTCCTATACTCCAAAGAAACAATTGCATGTTTTTTCATATAATTGTTTCTCCTCTAATAGTTTGAGAAACCTATCAACATGTTAAACATGATCCCTCCAATATTTGTTGTAGATTAGTATATCATCAAAAAATACTAACACAAATTTTATAAGGAAGGATTTGAAAATGGAATTCATCAAACCTTGAAATGTGGAAGGTGCATTAGTAAGGCCAAAAGGCATGACCAAAAATTCATAATGACTGTCATAATGATCATTTCCTCTATTCAAACTTGTCACCTTGCCAAATTGTAAACCTATCCGTGCCATTTCAATATCTTATCATTGAAAGACTCAAGGTCCATTGAATCATCCAAAACATGTCATGCACTGAAGACGTATTGCATGAAATATTAACATGTGATTCTTGTAATCCCTGACGTAACGTCTCGATGGTAGCCTGTGAGCATTTTCTATTTTCATGACTACTCGGTGTTATTTCATATCCCTAGTCTACAATAATCACGCCTTCTCTGAGTTTGACTAAGAGAGACGTTTGGCCTTTCTCAAATCCACGACAATATTTCTCTATTATAAAATTATGCCCCATGCTTTCAATTCCAATCTTTGAGCCATGTTGATCCCCTATATTCATTTGTGAACTATTTTGATCATTCATGGATTGATCTCGACTACGATGACTCTATGGGTGGCCTACAAAAGCTCTAGGGTTAGATTTCTGGTACCTGGGAAACTTTCCAAGACAGTATTGCTTTCTCTCACACCCAGTCTCTAAACGATGGATTTGAGAACACCGAGATTTGTGAGAATGTGCTACACATGACTCTTGTGAAGCTCAAACTATGGCTCTGGCTCCAGAAAAACACAAAAATCAGACACAGGCTCTAGCTTCAGCACCTCCCAAACACAAAAGGGCAGTAGAAGCCCCTGCTCCAGCTGTCAAGGAGACTCTGACTCCAGCATCTGCCTTGGAAAAACACAAGAAGAAGCGCAAAGGCCCGGAGAAGAAGAAGAATGAACACTGTGTCAACTCCTCTCTGTCCATCTTCAAATTATGTAGAGTGGAAAAATAAGCTCAATTCCCCTTCCTCCTCGCAGGATTTTGTTGACAGTGCTAGACTCGTCAACATGTCATGGGATCTCCCTGGTAAGTGTTGGGTTGTGTTATATTCTTTCCATGACTAACCTATGTAGTGAACCGGGGGGTTAGACGGGGTCGGAGCCCCCCCTTCGTTGCGCCGATTGTGCAGCGGGGGGGTCACAGGGGGGGCAGCAGGCCCCCCTGTCTCGGGGGTTTGAGGGGGGCGGGTAGCCCCCCTCTACAGGGGTCAGGGCAGCGCCCCGAGAAATTTTTTTTTGGACCCTATATTAGGTTGGGCGAACCTACCTATGGTTTTCGATCCATGGTTTTGGACGCGATGGTTTTCGGTCCATGGTATTGGATGCTTCGGCATGT